>CAMXCT020002588.1:28468-52556 GCA_947184155.2 Cladocopium goreaui
TCACTCACCCACACACAAACACACACACACACTCAATCACTCACTCACTCACTCCCTCACTCCCTCACTCCCTCACTCCCTCCCTCCCTCCCTCCCTCACTCACCCTCTCACTCAGTTCGCTTCACTTCCATCATCATCATCATCATCATCATCATCATCATGATCATCATCATCATCATGATGATCATCATCATCATGATCACTCACTCACTCACTCACATACATCATCATCATCATCACCATCATCATCATCATCATCATCATGTGCCAGCGATGTTTACCAGCCACAGGGCATGCAGAAAGAATTCACAAAATGTGCGGCTGCGCTCGAAAGAGTGCAGAACATTACTTTGGTCAGCGAAAGTATGGTGAGCACACCATCGTTTTGATAGTGTGTCGGAAGGCTGGAAAGGCGAGGCCGTTTCGAATGTGTGTTAAACATGTATGGTGTTGAATATGTCAGGCACACCAACAGTTTGTTCCTCACATTGACGTGTGGGGTTTTTGCTCCCCACATTGACTTGACTTGGTGTAGGTTATTGAAATCACTTTTAAGTTATGCCATGCAGTTATGATGTTTCCGGTCTGTGCCGGGAACGGAAAAGAGAACGCAGACACTCACTCACTCACACACTCACACACTCACTCACTCACACTCACAACTCACACACACACACACTCACTCTCACTCACTCACTCACTCACTCACTCACTCAGTCACTCACTCACTCACTCACTCACTCACTCCACTCACTCACTCACTCACTCACTCACTCACTCACTCACTCACTCACTCACTCACGCACACACTCACACACGCACACACGCACACACGCACACACTCACTCACTCACTCACTCGCTCGCTCGCTCACCCACTCACTCACTTCACTTCACTTCACTTCACTTCGCTTCGCTTCGCTTCACTTCACTTCACTTCACTTCACTTCACTTCACTCACTTCACTCACTCTCACATCCCTCACTCACACACACCACACTCGCATCACTCACTCACACTCTCACTCACTCACTGTACATGAACATACATACATACACACAAACTCACCCACCATCACCGCTCCATCACTCTTATACTTCCTCTTCCCTTCTTGCTCTTCTATGGTCAGTCTAAGTCTAAAGAAGTTGGTAACATGTGGGGTTATCCGGTCCTTTAATTTTTCACCTGTTTTGTATTTATTTTTCATCAAAACCAACACACATTTTTGGATGTTTCTATAGTGGCATTCTTGTGCTGAATTTGTTTTGCTGGATTGGCTTTGCACACTATTGCAAGTAAACAATTGAACTTATGGATTGCATACCCTAAAAAATATAGTTACTTATGGGTACTTATGGCCACATCTGAATAGATTTTACTTGAGTCACATGTAAGCTCAGGTAACTACAACTAATCACAAGTAAATTCAAGTAATTACATAAATGTCCAAAAATTACTGGTGGAAAAAATCTCAAGTAAAAAAATCTCAAGTAAAAATATTCAGCAGCAGTGAAGCACAATCCCAAGCCTCAAATCATGTCGTTCTTCTAGTTAGTGTTTCAAAAAATCACAAAATTACAAATACAATTGCTGAGCATAAGCAATGAAACATGCACAAAATGTGCTAACTCTTAGAACAAAGTAACTAGTTTTTACAATGTGAAAATCATGCCCTAAAAATTTACTAGTACTACTAAATCAATTTACTAGTACTACTAAATCAATCTACTAATGCTACTAAATTTCATTTACTTTACTATTTACTAGGAAATTTGCCTAAATTTCGTCTACTAAACCACGAAATTTACGTAAATTTTAAGTCTACTAAATTTAATAGAAAAAGAGACTTAGGGTACTGTGTCCGAGTCCAATGATGCTCTCGGGCTGGGTAGTCCAACAGAAAGATGGAAAAGTGGTTCATGCTCGAGAAGTGGTTGTTCCGAGTGAGGAAGGGGAGCGGGTCTGCATCAGGTTGGAGATAGAAGACAATCCTGAAAGGCCTCACAGGCGGCTTTACTCCAAGACGCCGCCAGAAGGTGTCATGAGGTTGCCGCCAACCATTGGGGACGCTCCGCTACCACCTCCTGACGAATCACCACCCGAAGATTCAGAGCCATACGAACCGAGCGAAATGCTCGAAGCAGATGAAGGGCCTGATGAACTCGATTTGCTTTTTGAAGAACTTAATCGAGAAGATCCGGAAGCTCCTGTGGAAGAGATTGACAGCCTCGCGCCGGAAATCTCAAAAATGAAAGTAGAGCCTGCTGAAGTGTCAGCAGGGGGGGAGCCCGGTAACCTTTTCAAAAGTGAAAAAATCAAAGTTTCAAGGGTTTCTGCACAAGATGGTCCAGACTCGGGGGAGAAGCACATGGAAAGAAGTCCAACCTCGGGGGAGTTCATCGTCAGAAACGTTAGCTTGACACACCTGCTGAAGGTCAAAGAAGATCAACACCTTGGAGTTGTGGAAGCCATTAAGGAAGAACTGTCAAATGTTCCAGTGGATCCCACGAACGGTTTCATACAGGGACAAGTTCTACGACTTCTGCAAGAACATCGTGAAGATTTGGAAGAAGAACTGGAAGCTGTAACAACTGCAAAGGTTGAGGAGGAAAGGCGAGTGTGCCAACTAAGGGTCTGTTCAGCACAAGCTGATGGTAGCGGTGGAGAAGAACAACTTCAAACTGCTACAGTCCCTCTTCACAAGGTGAGGATGGAAAAGGAAAAGTGGTACGACTCGATGCTCGCCGAGTACAAATCCTTGACTGCAGAAACAAAAGCTATCCGACCAGTTAAAAGATCCGAGATTGACCCTGAAGCCGAATTGGTGCCGGGGAAATTGGTCTGTGCGATCAAAGCTGGAGGGAGATACAAATGTCGCGCTGTGATCTGCGGCAACTTGGCATCACCGGAAGCGGATCCCATGCCTTCATCTCTGCTGTATGCCAGTGGAGCGGATGGGGTTCTGATAAGGTGTGCATTGCGAAAGGCAGCTCATCATCAATGGGATTTAGCCACGACGGACATCAAGACCGCTTTTCTACTGGCCCCACGGCCGGTGGAACAAGGTGCCAAAACCGTGGCGGTTGTTCCGCCCAGGATCATGACGGATTTTGGGATTACTCAACCGGATGAAGTCTGGCTTGTTGACAAGGCCCTGTATGGGTTTCAATCCAGTCCTGCCCACTGGGCGGTGTACCGCGACCAAACAATGCGGCGGTTCACATGGCAGGGAGATGCAAGCCCGGGGGAGGGGCAGAAGGAGGACAAGCTAGAACAAACACCGGAGGGAAATCCGCCGACCCCTGCCGCCAGCAGGGGGAGCGCGCCAGAGGAGGCCTTACTAGCAACAAGGGGCGAAGAGAGAAAATTGGCTAAGCAAGGTTGCCCGCAGGCCCGATCCGTCCACCACTGCCCTGGTGTTTGAGGCCTGCGACACGGTCATTGCACCCGAGCTGACAGCATGGGGGCTGCACTTTGGAGCTGGTTTCTTAATTGTCGGTTCAGAAGGCAACGTTAGGCAGTGGAGCCTGCTTGCTAGGCGCCGCTTGCTGTTTCGGAATCGCCCGCTAGAACTTCGCTGTGGAGCTGTTTTGAAGGGCTGGTTTCTTGTCGGTTCAGAAGGCAACGGAGCCTGCTTGCTAGGCGCCGCTTCCGTCCTTCAGTGCCATGGTGTTTTGCTGTTTCGGAATCGCGCTGTTTTGAGGGCATGGGAGCTGCACTTTGGAGCTGGTTTCTTGTCGGTTCAGAAGGCAACGTTAGGCAGTGGAGCCTGCTTGCTAGGCACCGCTTCCGTCCTTCAGTGCCATGGTGTTTTGCTGTTTCGGAACCGCCCGCTAAGACTTGACGGCATGAGAGCTGCACTTTGGAGCTGGTTTCTTGTCGGTTCAGAAGGCATACGTTAGGCAGTGGAGCCTGCTTGCTAGGCGCCGCTTCCGTCGTTCAGTGCCATGGTGTTTTGCTGTTTCGGAATCGCCCGCTAGAACTTCGCTGTGGAGCTGTTTTGAGGGCATGGGAGCTGCGCTTTGGAGCTGGTTTCTTGTTGGTTTAGAAGGCAACGTTAGGCAGTGGAGCCTGCTTGCTAGGCGCCGCTTCCGTCCTTCAGTGCCATGGTGTTTTCCTAGAACTTCGCTGTGGAGCTGTTTTGAGGGCATGGGAGCTGCGCTTTGGAGCTGGTTTCTTGTCGGTTCAGAAGGCAACGTTAGGCAGTGGAGCCTGCTTGCTAGGCGCCGCTTCCATCCTTCAGTGCCATGGTGTTTCGCTGTTTCGGAATCGCCCGCTAGAACTTCGCTGTGGAGCTGTTTTGAGGGCATGGGAGCTGCGCTTTGGAGCTGGTTTCTTGTTGGTTCAGAAGGCAACGTTAGGCAGTGGAGCCTGCTTGCTAGGCGCCGCTTCCGTCGTTCAGTGCCATGGTGTTTTGCTGTTTCGGAATCGCCCGCAAGAACTTCGCTGTGGAGCTGTTTTGAGGGCATGGGAGCTGCACTTTGGAGCTTGCATGGGAGCTGCGCTTTGGAGCTGGTTTCTTGTCGGTTCAGAAGGCACAACGTTAGGCAGTGGAGCCTGCTTGCTAGGCGCCGCTTCCGTCCTTCAGTGCCATGGTGCTTTGCTGTTTCGGAATCGCCCGCTAGAAGTTTGCTGTGGAGCTGTTTTGAGGGCATGGGAGCTGCACTTTGGAGCTGGTTTCTTGTCGGTTAGACTTGACGGCATGAGAGCTGCACTTTGGAGCTGGTTTCTTGTCGGTTCAGAAGGTAACAGGCAGTGGAGCCTGCTTGCTAGGCGCCGCTTCCGTCCTTCAGTGCCATGGTGTTTTGCTGTCGCGGAGGAAGAATGGACATGCTCCACTCCTGAAGAAGTTGATCACGGAGGCTGGGTTCGATTTTGTGGGTTCGAGCTCCAATGGAGCGGTCAAGGGGATCACAAGAAGTTGAAGGTGGGACAGCAGTCCTACACTCGGGATCTGTTGAATCAACATCAAGTAGAACACCCAAGACCGGTTCCGATGACGAAAGCGGATGCCGAACTTCCGGAAGAAGAACAACCAGCAATTGAAAACATACGACAAGCTCAAACGGTAGTGGGCGAGTTGCTGTGGTTGTCCATAAGGACAAGGCCGGATATCAGTTTCGCCGTCAGGCAATTGGGAAGACAGGTGAACAAACGGCTCAAATGGGTGGTGAAAACTGCACAACAGGTGTTTGGTTACCTGAAGGGAACCGAAACTCAACATCTCAGCTATGGGGTTTGCACAAGTGATGATCGTGGTCCCGAAGATGACCTGCCATTTCACCGGGAGATGCAGCAAGTCGAGAATGTTCTCGGACATTTCATTTGCCCCTGCGGGTGAAAGGTCACTGCAGGGTATCCTAGGTTTTTATGGTGGAGGGTTGGTTCAATGGGAAGCCAGCCGTCAAGCTTTTGTGGTGTTGAGCACCGCCGAAGGGGAACTGATGTCCTACTTGGAATCCATGGTCATGGGAGACTCTCTGGCGTCTCTCATAGAGGTCGTGGAAGGACGGAAAATCGGGCAGAAGATCATCTACGGAGACAACACGGCTGCAATAGCCATCTTGGAAAATCCTGACGGTCCGTGGAGGACTCGACACTTGCGGTTGCGAGCAACAGCCCTAAGGGAGCGGTTGAAGGATGGTAGTTGGATCATCCGTCACCTTCCAGGGGTAAACTTGTGGCCGATTTCCTGACGAAGATCATCGCTGTGAAGCCCAGCTGGGAAAGGTTCTGGAGGTTCGTCAATCACCAAGGTTCCGGGGTTCCAAATGAGGAACCATCAATGGGGTCCAACCGTCGTGAAGAACAACCTCTGGGAGAAGAACAACATCCGGAAGAACCAGACCAGGAGATTTCATCCTGGGACAACTACCGAGACATCGCTGGTCGATGTGTATCAGTGGTGAAAAAGGTGGTTGGTCTGGCCGAGAAACATCCAGAACTAGCCGATTTCCGGCATGAAGCCCTGAGCACTGCCATTGGAAGGCTGGTGCAAGTACTGGCTGATGCGTATCGCGTCGCTGAATCCGTGGTCAAGGATCGGTTCCAGTTGGAGTCGGTCTTACCGTTTTTGGAGAAGAAGAACATTCCTGGACAAGTTGAACACCCTGTAGAAGAAGAACCTAGGGGTATCCTAAAACGGGGAAATAGATCCAAAAGGGGTAACTCAAAACCAAAAAGCGTTCATTTTTGGGATGAAAATCCACCAGTTTTGAAGGTTTTGCGGGTACAAGATCACCACGGTCATGTTGCCCAAGTGCACAGTTCGGGAAAAGAAGAACCGGATGGTCTTGGGGATGGACAAGAGAAAAATTGGGACTTGGATTGTGCCAGGTCCAAGCGAAAAGACCATCGAGCTGCCGAAGTTGTACCAAGGTCGGGTTCCACAGAACCGAGGGATCTGGTTGCAACTCGGGGAATGGAATTTTGGGGGAGTGTGATTAAGATGGGTGAAATACAACTTCATGGTAAACCCTCAAAAGGGATAGCTCCGCAACCAATGGGAACTCAAGGCGATCAGAAGGAAAAAGAAGTCCGGATCCTATTGCAAGTGGGAACCGAAAAAGAAAAAGAAAAAGAAGAACTAAAAAAGGATAGATCGCCGGGAAAAGTACATCGGTGGCTGGAGAAAAAGATGATCAAGACCCATGGAAAAGATCATTAGCTGCCGGTGGAAAAGATCAGTAATTACAGGGAAAAGATCATCAGCGCTGGACCCAAAGAACTCCGTTGGGCGCTCTTCGAGTGCGGCGCTGGTGAGAGAGGGAATTCAAAAACCTACGAAGTTAGGGCTGTAGTTTTTGAGTCAACCCGAAGTGGAGCTCCACGCGACCAATAGATGAAAGGGGAATCAACACCCGTTTGGGATCATGGCTCACGAGGGTCTTCGCCCTTCTGGCTGGGGGAAGGGCGAGTTCCCAGTGGAAACGTGGCCGCCCCTGAACTTGTTGTTTTGGTGTTGAGGAACCTGGATTCCTGCGAGCAGGAAGGGGGAGTGCGGTTGGGAAAACAGCACAGAGTACCACTGCACCCCCCCTAGGACCTTTTTAAAACTTTTCACAGTCGTTGAGACGTCCTCCGACTGTTGCAACATTGGCTCAAGGGCCAATCAACCGACTGGCTCAAGATCACCGAGCCCAATCTGGAGTGAAAAGGTGCAGCAGCATCTGCCTCTTGGTGGGGACCTCCGGGAAGGGACTCGGTCTGACTTTAGAACCCGCGGTCTCAAAATGAATCAACCTTTCATCTTTGTTCATATATATATATTCAATGTATTGCTTTGTCAGGAAAGAAAGGACGTTTCGCAAACATGACTCAAGATGCCACGTTGGTTCTATGTTGCACGAACTCTTTTGTAGGGGGCGGGGCGGTAAGTCTGTAACAATGGCTCAACATGTCAACTTTCTTCATATGTTGAACGTATTGCTTTGTATGGTCGAGGGGTGGTAAATGTGCAAAAATGACTCAAGATGCCACGTTTCTTCATTTGTCCGAACTATTGTTTTGTAGATTTTGTAGTGTACGGAGAGGATGAACAAAATTGATTTGAACTAATAGCAATTAAATTTTGTGTATACACTCAACAAATTAATTTGGAGGGAAGGGCAAAGACATTTCAAATATACTCAAGATGCCAGGTTGGTTTATATGTTGAAGGTAGTGTCTTGTAGGGGACAGAGGGGGTAAATGTTTAACAACAACTCAATAAATCTCAATAACGTGTCAACATCATATGTTGAACGTATTGCTTTGTAGGGTCGAAAGAGGCCAATTTGCAAACATGACTCAAGATGCCAATTTTCTTCATGTGTTCAACATATTGTTTTGCGGGGGAGGGGGATGAACAATTTAGAACAGACTTAACATTTCAACTTTGTTCATAATTCAGCGTGTTCTTCTGTAAGGGAAGGAAGGGACATTTCAAGCATGATCAAGATGCCAAGTTGGTTCATATGTTGAACGATGTTGAACCTAAGTGTTTTGTAAGGGACGGGGGGTGTAAATCTATAATGACTCTACGTATCAACTTTCTTAATATGCTGAACCTATTGCATTTTAGGGTCAAGAGAAATTAAGATTTTCAGAAAGCACCTCAAAGGTTCACTTTTCTTTTTTTTGTTAAACGTATTGTTTTGTTGTAGGGGAAGGAAAGGACATTTCAAACATGACCCAAGATGTTAAGATATGTTAAGTTGGTTCATATGTTGAACGTAGCATTTTGTAGGGGACGTGGTGTGTAATTATTTTCTAAAACAGTTTCTTATCATGCCAAACTTTGTTCATATGTTGAGCGTATTGTTTGTATGGGTGGGGCGGTGACGAAAATAAATGACTTAACCTGTCATTTTGTATTTGTTGAACGTATTGCTTTGTAGTGCCGAGGGGCAGGTGAATTTATAAAGGGAAAAACTTTAATTTATGAAGGGGCGGTAAGTCTGTAACAATGACTCAACATGCCAACTTGTTTCATGTGTTGAACGTATCGCTTTGTAGGGTCGGGGGGCGGCAAATTTTCAAAAAGACTCAACATGACCATTTCTTTATATGTTCAAGGTATTGTTTTGTAAGGTCGGGGAGTGCGAAATGTTCAATGACTCCACATTTTATTCTTTTTCGTAAAAATGACTCAAGATGACAATTGTCTTCATGTCTTCAACGTAGTGCTTTGTAGGGGAAGGAGGGGGATTGTGCTTGAAGTCAACGGCTCGATCGCTAAATGTTCGACATGTGGTGAAGCAGTCCCAAGTGACCTCTATACTTCTATGGTAAAATTGTAACAATCGAAAATGTTACCAACATCCGCGGTAAAAACGGTAAACATCGAAAATTTTACCAACATCCGCGGTAAAAACGGTAAACATCGAAAACTTTACTTCTTTCTTTTTTCCCTAGCAGGGGGTACAGGCGTATACCCTGTAGGCCAAACACGGCCACGAACCTGCTTAGCTTACAGGTAGCTCAGGTGACGCGTGTGTAGCATCACAAGCAACTGGCGAGAACATCAACTGGCACCAACCTGACAAAAGCCGATATCTTCCAGCCTCCGCTTGTAGAACTTGTTGCTCCGTGACTTGTCTCACGTCCTCCAGCGGAAGACTGACACACAAGTACAAAACTCCGTGGGAAGAGGACAGCAGCTACCACATGGAACAGAAACAACTTGGCAACCATCAATAAGCATCCTGGTCATTGAAGCAGTGCCAAACGCCATTGTGCTTGGCCTCCCAGCTTCACGGTAAGCAAAATCAAACTTTACCAGCCCACCGCCTGTTTGCAGAATTTCACTGCAAACCAAGTTGCGTATGTTATGTAGTGCCCGCTTTTGGCGGATGACCCACCTGAGTTGACGTTTTGAGGAGCAGCTGATTCTGCAGTTCTGTTTTAGTCGTATCGCATCTGACCACCGTGCGGAGAGCGAATGAAACGTTCACAATACTTGTTTGAAAAGACCTCTGCACTATGGCACTATCTCAACAAACTTTTGAAGCAGCTGCCGGCGTTGATGCAAGTAAGCAGCAGTGCACCACTAGACCGTACAGGTTGTACTTTGCCTGCACTGACCAAGTCTCCACACTCAGAACTTAACAAAAAATCATATGAAGCACTGCAGAGTCGCCAGCCTCTCTATCTTTATGGCTGGTGTACGGGGCTATGTTCAACGACCTTGAAGAGAACAGCTATGTCAAGAATTCTGGAACAAACTGCAATGGTTGAAGCTAGGGCATGGACACTGGAAACTGCACCTTCTTGTTCAGCTTACCTGGTTTAACGTGATGAGATTCATGCCGCGCCACAAACTGTAGTGAGTACCATGTGCAGTACACACGCACATGCATGCATATGTTAATGCATGATAGATGATGCAACATGCTGAAAAAAGAGTGCATGTTGCAATGACCCTGGAAGGCGTACAAAATGTAAGGTTTGAGTCTGAGAGAAAATAGTGTCACTCAAATACAAGGACTGAAGCAATAACTGGCAACAAGCCCTTCACTGACAACCCAAAATTCTTGCAAACAAGCAGCCACTACAACCGTGGAGAAAGTCAAAGCGCTTGAGTTGAAAGCTCAGCACTGGTGGTGCTGTGTGAATTGAAAACCTCCAAGCAAGGAGGCCACGCACTTCTGCTTGCAGCGTGGGATGTTCATTTTTTCGTAGCATAATCACACATAAACATTCAAGTCATTTGGTTTCCGAGCATGAGTACCATGTTTCTTGTTTCAACTTGCTTCAACCGCTGCACATTCATTGCCCGTGACGAGCTTCTGGGTGGCAAACATCTTGGTGGCATCAACCTTCTGTTGACATTTCTTGCACTGGTATTTGTTGGCACCACTGAGCTGTTCACCTTAGATTTCAGCTTTGATATTGTCTGAGCTCTGTGGATTCCAGGCTGAACTGCTATCAACTACTGCACTTCTCCAGCCATGCTGCTCTTCGTGAAAGCATCCAGGGCCTTTTCCAGGGTTGAAGCATTTTTTACCTCACGGCCCAGCGGCGACTCGAAGACAGAATAAATGACATTAGATGACATTAGATGACATTAGATGACAGTAGATTACATGAGCACAATCAAAACAAGCCCAAATAAGGCATCCGTATCATCCATACCCTGCCCATTAGTGCCTCGAGGCTGATGTCCATGAAAGGATCGAAAGTGTTCGACCTGAGATGCCAAAACACGGTGCTCTTGAAGACCGGAACAGTCGAAAAGGTCTCAAATGCAAGTGTATGCAATTGTGACAATTGTGTTAGAGGCCCAATACGAGCAAGGCCAAGGGCGCAGCGGATGTTTGCACTTCAGGCACAACACCTGACCCGCTGCTGCTTATCTGCTGGTTACAGTATCTGCAGCTTCATACTGGTTCCAGCGCAGAAACCCATGCCATACAAAATTGAACGATGTTCAATGAGCCGAGCCTGAGATCGCAAAGATCCACCGAAAAGCTGGCATATGGAAGTGGTCTGTTGCACCTAGGCATGCAACTATGGTCAATGCCCCTTCAGCAATGAATAAGCATCAGCTCAATAGCTAACACCCGAGGTGCCATAGTCATTTGATCGCTTACGATGAGGAAATTCTCTCCTTCCATAGGAGTTAACATACCGCAGAAAACCTTCCAGTTCTTTCCGGTTAACCTTCACCGAGTTCTGCACTGGCATTGGAACTGGTTGCTGCGCTGCTGGTTTCAGCAGAGATTTGTGGCACCTGGCAGGACAGGCACAACCCCCAGGTGGAGGTTCCAGACACCTCGATTCCCGAAATTTGCAGCACGACTTCACAAGAAAATACAGCAAGTGAGAGAAACTCAGGGAAACATGCTGAGGGCACGAATCCAGAAAATGGATCAAGCACTCATGGGCATCCTCTTGACGCCCGGCTTTGTAGCTGCTGGCAATCTGCGGGATGTGTTCCAATAGGCGCTTCGCTGGCTTCATTGGTGCCTTGCTGCTGTTAAACACTTTAAGAGCATGCGCCTGCAGCAAGCAGAGAGTACAAACAGTGCTCCCTCGCTTGCGTTTGCATTCTGCCGTGTGCTGCTTGGAAAGCAGAAACCTCTGCAACGGTCCAGTGTACACTAGGACTTGCAGCACGCTGTTGAAAAAACACGTGTTGCCGAGATTTTGCAATCCACGTCCAACTCTTCCGGGACTCACTTCGTCACGCGAGAACACGGAATACTGTGGTTGTGGAGGTTCCTCCTCCACATCTTTGCTCTTCTGAGATGTGCCTGCTCCGGATGCTCTGACAAACTCAATCACTCTGGGCAGCAAGGGTTTGTCTGTGACTAATCCATTGATCCCAACTGAAAACTGAAAGAGCCTGTGGCTGAAGCCTTTCGCTTCTCAGTACCAAGCCGATCCTGGCAAGGGATTCAACGTATTCAACATGATTCAACTGGCTACTCTCCGCAACATTGGCCATGGTCAAATCACTGGAATCGATGCGAGTTCAGCCATACGACCTGGTAGAAATTGTCCTTGAGAAGTTGCTGGGATGGTGGCCTGCTGGACTGCTGCGTGGAAGGAGCTACAGTATATTTCAGATTCAGGTGATGGGGCCAACAGGCCCAACGCCTTGGGATTCTCCCAATCTCTTTCTTTCGGTCCGATTGGGAGGATTGCTCAGAGTGCTCCTGACATCTGCCCATTGCGCTGAAACCGCACAGTTTTCATACATCTGAATCAGCAGGATCTCTCCTTCTCATTGCTCTCGCTCTTCTCTTTTGTTAAGCGCAAACGTTTCACTTTCGGCCTGGATCGAGTACCCAAGTAAGCACAACAGGAGGACTGCAGCAAACTTGAACTACAGCAAGCTAGTGGACTGCAAGGACCCGCCTCTCCACCCCCGACCCCAGGTTCACTTCTTTGAGGTGCTCCCCTCAGGCAGCTCAACAGTCCGGTCCAGAGATGCATTGGCAAATACACGCTAAGCCCGGTGCCATTGCGCTTGAACCCATTCAGCGATGTTCTATTGTCCGTGAGCAATCCATTGATGCAATTTTTCAACGTCGAATCCATGGCTCCGAAAAGTTTCAGGCAGCAATCCTTGGAAGTTTGAAATCTGTATGCATTATCTGTATTTTTTCTGTAAATGCCGTGCCGTGGACCTGTGGGAAATTCTGATTGCAGCCCTTGAGAGAGAGATAGAGAGAGAGAGAGAGAGGAAGAGAGATGGAGGGAGAGAAAATTGTTGTTTGGGGATTTCTGGACATGATTTTTTATAAATTTCCTATCAGCATACTAATGTTTCCGAACAATTTGTCATCCAACTATCTTCAAGGCTGCGACTCTGACATCTGACCTTTGATTTCACAAAGCAAGAACTGCAGACACACACAGGGTGGAAAGAAGTCAGTGATGAGCAAACCCATCATTGAATTCGGACCCTATGGGACCTTTCAACAATGAAGCAGCTCGGGCACTTGCACCGAACGGCAAAGGCATTTTTTGTCCCGAATTCCGCTGCACGTCACCAAACCCGGTCAAAACCCGATTGACCTGAACCCGACCCCAACCAGGCCACAGCCAACGTGGGCTTAAAAAAAAAACTGTCAGATGGATTCTCAAATTGTGTCAAGTTGCACTCTAAGAGGTAAACTCTTCTGCAGGTATGGATTGCCTCAAATTGTCAAATCGAAGCAGAAAAAAAAACGCGCTGCATGATGCTGCATGAATGTTTTAAGAACAAAATGGCACCACACGCACGAATTCCATACATGTTGGCACCCATACTTCCATGCAAAAAGATTGGCAAAAACAAAATGTTAAGTTGAAACATGTTGAAACACAAACAAAAACCTCCCATAGCCGCCGTTCTGATCCCAACTGCCTTCCATTGTGTCAAAAATGAAACACGCGAACCCATGGCCATAAATCTGACAAATCTGACGGCGTATAGTGTTCACTCATGTTCGCTCACTGTTCGCCTAACAAATCAAACACGTTGGCAGAAAAAATGCACCGAACAGGAACATCATAACCAATGCAAATGTTATTTGATTTTTCGATATCGCGAAATCCACCGGCACCTATTCTCGCATACAAAAAGGCTTGCCACGGGACTTTTGGTTTCGACCAGTGTTCCCGCCGCGTCGGAAGGAACTTTGCGCGCGTGCGGTTTGCAGTTTATTGAGTTTTGCATTCATTTTCTATGATGGGCACCATTTTTCGATCACATGTCAAAACGGGTGGCCATGGCACTTTTGCCCATGTTCGTCAACCTTCAACACCGCAAACGCTATAAGTTCGGAAGGGAAGGGAAATTGAAAGGAGTAATTCCATTTTTGTGGCGTGTCGTTGCAAATTTGGCAGTTTTAGCTTGCACATGGACACCATTGCGCTTTGGGAACCCATGTATTTTTGGTTTCGAAACGCCCAGAGCAATCCCAGCCACGCCACTAGTGAAAACGCATTTCTCAAGGAAATTCAAGATGTTCTATACTCACCCAACCCCATGGTCAAGAAAACTACGCAACTGCCAGCCAGTTGTGACACTCTGCCAGCATGTATGCATATGTGTTTGAATCTGTTTTGAATCTGGTGGCAAGGCTGTGAATTCAGGATGGGTTGGATGATTTGATGAAACTTTGTGGTTTGGCATGTCCAATATTGATTAGCATTGGCGTTGAAGTTTGAACTGGCATTTTCGTTTTTCACCTGGTGATGCTACTGCTCTGGCTGGCCTAGCGCAAAAAAACATCCGATAGTCGTGCGTGAGACTGCCCACTGGACCAAGGGCAATGGCAAGTATGCATATTTAAGAATTTATGGATATTTGTAAATATATATATATATGAATGATAATACATACATACGCATATATATATATGTGTGTGTGTGTGAAAATACATTACTTAATTACTATAAATATGCTTAGAAAGTAGTTGTTTATAGTAATTAATGGGTGAAAGAAGAAGGAATTACCAAAATGGCAAAATTTACTGTATTAGACACTGCATTGATGATGATATTTATGTTGCTTCAACCACTCAACCATTATCCACAAGGATGGCGTGGCTTTTGGATGCTAGAAAAAAACGGAGAAACAGCATTATAAATCATATCAGAAAATGAATAGTATAGGCGTAGAACCTTTTTTTTTAATTGAACTTTACGAACAATACCGTTGTCAGAGTAAGGAAGAACTATTTAGAAAAGAAGGTGGGACAATGAGACAATTGAAATCCGTATTAAACAATAAAATTCAACGCAGGACTTTAAAAGAATGGAAAGAAGACAATGCTGATGTAATAAAGAAGAAAAGTGAAATCTATTATGATGAAAAAAAACAGACGATACTTAGGAAGAAGAAAACATATTACATTGAAAGAAAAGAACAGAAACAGGTATTATCAAAAGCAGGATGAATACAGCGAGAAAAACAGACAAAGATACCATCAAAACAAAGAAATCCAAACAAAGAAGATTGAATGTGAATGCGGAGGTCATTATGGGAATGGCCACAAGCTGCGTCATTTCAAAACAAAGAAACATCAGGCTTACTTACAACAAAAGGATCATATAATTTCAAAAACAAAATATTATTTCTATATAACATTATATATGACAGCAAATCTGGAAAATATTGACAAATTTAGTCATCTAGGGCTTCGTCGTCGTCCTACCTATGAAGAAGTAATTGGATTACTAGACGAAAATAAAACAATAACTGGAAAGTTGCCAAACAGAGATGCTACATTTTTCAAAAGCAGCCCAGAAGGAAGTTATTTTGATGGGGTAGATGCTATGGAACAACTAAAGGAAGAAGAAGGTAGAATGCTGTTGAGACAGATGAGTGGTATATTGCTTCGTCCAAATGCTAGAACGGCAGGAAGAACATTTCATACTACAAGATTTCAACAACTACCCTCAACATCACCAGTAATAGCCCAACCGTCCCAGTCAATGGATGTAGAAGAAGAACCCCCAAATCAACCAACGCAAGCCCCTCCTTCTTCAAGAATGACACAAGCCTCACAGATGAACTTAGAACTAGAACAAAGAAGAAGTCAAGCAATGAAAAGAAAGGAAGAAACAACAATGAACCATAGAGGAGAAGTATTTAAACAATCTAAACCAACTATAGCAGAACAATTACTGAATATTCAACCTCCAAGAGTTATACCTGAAAATGTCCCCAAATTTTCTTCAGGGGATGAAGCATTAAAAAAACCTGAACGAAACAGTATCAGCATCTTCAAGTCAAGCTCCAATGGATGCATCCAACAAACCTAAAAGAGGAACACCAGAGACAGAAGTTGAACCAAAGGGGAAAGCCGGACGCCCCAAAATTAAATATGTTGATTTAAGAACAGAAGCTGAAAAGAGAGAAAGCGATGAAATACCTGAAGAAACCAAAAGAAAGAAGAGCAAGAGAGAGAACAAAAACAAAGAAAAGAAACAAACAAGAATAGAAGCAAAAATGGCAAAAGAAGCAACAAACACTCAAGGAGAAGATGCTGATGATGAAGTTGAAGACACAAGAAAGGGAAGCAAAGCGAGACAAACAATACAAAAACCAACTATACCAAGTAAAGCAAATATACAAAGAATATACGAAACATTTACTAATGCTAAGAACAAGAACACAGTACAGCAGAAGAATTTAAAGAAATTAATCATATCATATCATATCTTCCAAGAATTTAGGAGAGCAAAGGGCAAAGGGTAAAGAAAAATCTAGACCCAGCTTTTACATAGAGAAGCTTTATCACAGAGAAAAATTACACAGATAAGATTTTTGCATAAGCAAGCTTTTAAAGTGATAAAAGCTTGCATTATCGCAGCCTTGATGCAGCCTCTCCAATACGACTTACGATGTCCAGCTGCAAAAAACAAGAGTATTACGTACGCAGCCGCTGCGACAAGCAACCTTGACGCAGCCATTACGATGCGATTTGCACAGGCTGAGTTGCAAAGCCCAATGGAACTAATACGCGCAACGGCGTCGGAAATTGCAGCTCCAAAACCGGATCTCGACGCCAAAGCAAAAAAAAGACGATTTTGAAGCACTTTCTTTTTACAAGGAATTTTCACAAGGAAAATTACCAACGCCAAAATTGCGAAAATCTGCTGACAAATCACTATCGCAGCCTTAATGCTGCCACTCCAGTACGATTTCCGATGTCCAGCTGCAAAAGACAATAGTATTAGGCATGCAGCCGCGGCGCCAAGCAACCTTGACGCAGCCATTAATGCTGGATGCTGATTAGTGGCTAGGTTCGGTATTGTGACAAATTTTCTCCAAATTATTCTGAAACCCATGTATTGTTTGGAGGGTTCACTTTTGTGGCGAAAAAATGGGAGACCTTTTTTTTTGGAAAACAACAACTTGTAATTGCTGAGAGGCAGGCTTTTTCTTCAAAACCTTTTCCAAAAGCAATTGCCAAATTCAAACTCCAAGCCTTTCCCAAAGGAGCCAATCCCTTATTCAACCCTTATTAAAGAACAGCTTTTCCACAATTTTGAAAGGCCATGGACCAGGAGAGGCTCTATTTCACTTTAGCAAGTTTGCTTGCTGGGCTCGCTATTGCAGCAATCTGTGCCAGAGCAGCTCCTGGAAGCCCAGAAGAGAAGCAAACCTTTTCCAAAAGCAATTGCCAAATTCAAACTCCAAGCCTTTCCCAAAGGAGCCAATCCCTTATTAAACCATTATTAAAGAACAACTTTTCCATAATTTCCCAAGGACCTGGGCCAGGAGAGGCTCTATTTCACTTTAGTAGGTTTGTTTGCTGGGTTCGCTGTTGCAGCAAGCTGTGCCAGAGCAGCTCCTGGAAGCCCAGAAGACTAGAAGAGAAGCAAGCCATTTCCAAGCAATTGCCAAATTCAAACTCCAGGCCTTTCCCAAAGGAGCCAATCCCTTATTCAACCCTTATTAAAGAACAGCTTTTAATTTTGAAAGGCCATGGACCAGGAGAGGCTCCATTTCACTTTAGTAGGTTTGTTTGCTGGGCTCGCTATTGTAGCAAGCTGTGCCAGAGCAGCTCCTGGAAGCCCAGAAGAGAAGCAAGCCTTTTCCAAAAGCAATTGCCAAATTCATTTTTTTGGCATTTCAATAAAACACACTAAAGTACTACAAATACTATTGGCACTGCAAGTACTAAACATACAACAAATACTAATTACAAGTAACTGCTACAAGTACTACACATACCACAACTACCACAACTACTTTAAATACTACAACTACTACAGGTACAACAAGTACAACAAGTACTACAAGTACTACAGGTACTACAGGCACTACAAGTAATACAAATACAGCAAGTACTACAAGTACCACAGGTTCATGGGCAATTACTTTACTTCGTGTGATCCCCACCATGACATTTATACATGTTCTTACTGGCACATCTTCTGGCATTCTATCTGACATATCTTCTGACATTCTATTTGGCATTCTATCTGGCATATCTTCTGGCATTCTATCTGGCATATCTTCTGGCATTTTGTTCCTGGCAAATCTTCTGGCATTCTATCTTTCTATCTGGCATATCTTCTGGCACATATCTACTCTGCATTCTAATCGGCATTCTATCTGGCTATGCCAGAAGATATGCAGAAATATGCCAGAAGATATGCCAGATAGAATGCCAGAAGATGCCAGAAAGCCAGATAGAATGCCAGAAGAATGCCAGAAGATATGCCAGAAGATATGCCAGATAGAATTGCCAGATAGAATGCCAGAAGATATGTCAGATAGAAGCCAGAAGATATGCAGATAGAATGCCAGAAGATTTGCCAGATAGAATGCCAGAAGATATGTCAGATAGAATGCCAGAAGATTTGCCAGTAAGAAAATGTAAAAATGTCACGGTGGGATCACACGAAGTAAAGTATTTTCTCTGCACATTCTTTGTCCTATCTTCCTACAACTGAGGTCCGGCAGGGAACACTGGGCGTGGATGGTCGTGGTTGAGGTCCGGCAGGGAACACTGGGCGTGGATGGTCGTGGTTGAGGTCCGGCAGGGAACACTGGGCGTGGATGGTCGTGGTTGAGGTCCGGCAGGGAACACTGGGCGTGGATGGTCGTGGTTGAGGTCCGGCAGGGAACACTGGGCGTGGATGGTCGTGGTGGAGGTCCGACAGAGAACACTGTGGATCGCGAGTCGCAGTTGAGCAGGAGGACGAGGAGGACAACGAGAGGAGGAGGAGGAGGAGAAGGAGGAGGACGAGGAGGACCAGGCAACTGACATAAAATCTAACAACCCTCACCTGGCAGGTGGGGAAAAAACAGTTTTTATTAGATTTTAATTTAATTGTAGCCAATTGAAGTCCTTACTTAAGTGATGATTTTTTCCTGGGAAGAAAATTTTTGACTTTCCACTTTAAAGAGAGTCCAACTATTGTTTAGGGGGAGGGGGGGGCCTCACACTAATCAGGACCCAACATTACAATGCGATTTGCAGAGCCTGACTTGCTAAACACAATAGAACTATGCGCAAGAACTTTAGCAAAACGATGCTTGAACTGGCAGTTCCACTGCAGGGCCGATCCTACCATGATCCGAGCCTAACCGAACGTGTTTCGAAACCGTCCGCCGGACACACACATCCTCCGAGACACGTTTAGTCCTGCAAAACACAGCATTTCGTGCATCCGCTAACTTTCAAAACCGCATTTTGTGCGAGACTTCCCTCAAATTCCGACAGTTGAAGATGTGAAAACGAAGCTTTCGTGCGAGACTTCCCTTCAAAAAATGACAGTGTAAGATGTGCAAACAAAGCTTTCGTGCGAGACTTCCCTTCAAAAAGGGAAAGTGGAAGATGTGGAAACGAAGCTTTCGTGCGAGACTTCCCTGAAAAAGTGACAGCTGAAGATGTGAAAACGAAGCTTTCGTGCGAGACTTCCCTCAATTTTTGAAAGTTGAAATTGTCAAAATGACGCCTGAACTGTCAGTTCCACTGCGCGGCCGATCCGAGAATGATCCGGCCCTAACCGAGCGTGTTCCGCACCCATCCGCCGGACAAGCTTCCCCAGTCCGAGACACGTTTTGTCCTGCAAAACACAGCATTTCGTTCACCTACTAACTCTCAAAAACGCAATTCGCGCAAGACCTCCCCTAAAAAGTGGCAGTGTAGGATGTGAAAACGAAGCTTTCGTGCGAGACGTCCCTGAAAAAGTGAAAGTGGAATGTGAAAACGAAGCTTTCGTGAGAGACTTCCCTCGATTTTTGAAAGTTGAAGTTTTCAAAATGACGCCGACCCTAACTGAGCGTGTTCCGCACCCGTCCGCCGGACAAGCTTCCCCACACATCTTCTGAGACACATTTTGTCCTGCAAACCACAGCATTTCGTGCATCTACTATCTCTCAAAAGCGCATTTCGCGCGAAACCTCCCCCAAAAAGTGGCAGTGTAAGTGTAAGATGTGAAAACGAAGCTTTCGTGCGAGACGTCCCTGAAAAAGTGAAAGTGGAAGATGTGAAGCCGAATCTTTCGCGCGAGACTTCCCTCAAAATCTGAAAGCTGCAGACGTGAAAGCGAAGCCTTCGTGTGAGACTTCCTTCAAAATCTGAAGCCGGAAGCCTTCGTGCCATGACATGTCATTCTATACCATTCCAATCCATTGCATTCCAATCCAATCCATTCCACTCCGTTCCATTCCATTCCATTCCATTCATTCTTGGCCATCAAAACTATCCGTAACAGGGAAGTTCCTTCAAACTTCCTTTGGTAATTATAGAGCGGAGCAAAGACTGCGCCTATAGGGTGCGGTCACGCCTTCTGTGCAATTTCTTGACTTGCCATTCCGGTGCCATCTCTCTTCAAGGCTGGATCTTTTTACATCTCATCTCACTTCCTCCAATTTCATTTCATCTCAATTTCATCTGATCCAACCTCTTTTCATGTCACCTCACATCTCACATCTCTTCTCATCCAATCTCATCTCATCCTCTACTGTTTTCACATCATCTCATCTCATGTCTTTTCACGTCGTCTCTCCTCTTCTCAGCCCATCCCAGCTCTTCGCAGTTGATCTCAATTGTTTTCATGTGTCTTATGTTATCTCAGCATGTCCGATCTTTTCTCATGTCATCTCACCTCATCTTACGTTTGTTAACTTATTTCATTCCGCCTCACGTCAGCTCATCTCCTGGGGCATTGTATTCTCTCTTCAGTGCTTCTCTTTCCTGTTTGCAAGTCATTTCACCTTTTTGGTTTCCCATCAAAGCTCTTTCTCTCCCCACGGCACGCCGCAGCAACTTTTTTCGGGCTCGACTATAGCAGAGCCACATGGATGACACAACAACATTGACGGAGCAAGACATTGCAGATTTGCAAGCAAAAACTTGCAAAAGACCATAGAACTGCACGCGCAACAGCCCTGCAGAGCAACATTGACGCAGCCGCTCGATCGCGATTTGCAAGCAGCAGATTGCAGAAGCCAATAGAATTACAAAGGTTTTGGCCAGAAGCGGGACCTCGGCGCCAAAACCGCGAAAAAAAAAGATTTTTAAGCCTTCCAAAAAGGAATTCTAAAAGGAAAATGAAAGCCACCGAAAACGAGAAAAACCACCAAAACTGATTGCAGAAACTTATTTTTTTTGACAACCAAGCTTTCGTGCAGGACCTCCCTCAAAATCTGAAAGTTGAAGACATCAAAACGAAGCTTGAAAGCTGGACGGTTCTCAAAAACTGATAGATGAAGATGTGACGAAGCTTTCGTGCGAGATGTCCCCCTCAAGACCTGAAAGTTGCAGTAGTGAAAACAAAATTTGCGTGACTTCTTGCTGTGAGATCTCTTTACTGTGGGACTTCTTTGCTGTGAGATTTCTTTAATGTGAGACTTCTTTGCTGTGAGACTTCTTTGCTGTGAGACTTCTTTGCTGTGAGACTTCTTTGGCGTGAGACTTGTTTGCTGTGAGGCTTCTTTGCCGTGAGGCTTCTTTGCTGTGAGACTTCTTTGCTGTTGAGACTTCTTTACTCTGAGACTTCTTTGCTGTGAGACTTCTTTGCTGTGAGACTTCTTTGCTGTGAGACTTCTTTGCTGTGAGACTTCTTTACTGTGAGACTTCTTTGCTGTGAGACTTCTCTGCTGTGAGACTTCTCTATTGTGAGACTTCTTTAATGTGAGACTTCTTTGCTGTGAGACTTCTTTGCTGTGAGACTTCTTTGCTGTGAGACTTCTTTGCTACGAGACTTCTTTGCTACGAGACTTCTTTGCTGTGAGACTTCTTTACTCTGAGACTTCTTTGCTGCGAGACTTCTTTGCTGTGAGACTTCTTTGCTGTGAGACTTGTCTGCTGTAAGACTTCTTTGCTGTAATATCTCTTTGCTGTGAGACTTCTTTGCTGTGAAATCTGATTGCTGTGAGCCTTCTGTGCTGTGAGTCTTCTTTGCTGTGAGCCTTCTTTGCTGTGAGACTTGTCTGCTGTAAGACTTCTTTGCTGTAATATCTCTTTGCTGTGAGACTTCTTTGCTGTGAAATCTGATTGCTGTGAGATTTCTTGGCTGTGGAGACTTCTTTGCTGTGAGACTTCTTTGCTGTGAGACTTCTTTGCTGTGAGACTTCTTTGCTGTGAGACTTCTTTACTGTGAGACTTCTTTGCTGTGAGACTTCTCTGCTGTGAGACTTCTCTATTGTGAGACTTCTTTAATGTGAGACTTCTTTGCTGTGAGACTTCTTTGCTGTGAGACTTCTTTGCTGTGAGACTTCTTTGCTACGAGACTTCTTTGCTACGAGACTTCTTTGCTGTGACTGTGAGATTTCTTTTCTATGAGACTTGTGGGCTCTTGCATATCCGGCACGCGGAAGTATAGACTTCTAAACTGGCTTTGAGAAGCCAAAGTGCGCCCTTGTGCCGATGTGCCTATTGCAGATGGATGCCTTTCTTACTTGCTCCAACAAAATCTTCTCTCGACTTTGCACATTTTCCAAGCCTAATGACACTATACTCATGCGTGTCTGGGCAGCTGTGTGGAGTTTACGCGCCCCTGACGACAATGTGGGGGAATAGATCAAAAGAGGATGAGATATGAAAATGACGGATGCTGAACGATGATGAATGCAAGATACTGGATGATGAGTGAAGTTGGTGATGCAGATGATGAATAACAACAAGGGTGACATGCAACAAAGCACAGGGGTAGCACAGTTGGTTGTTTCACACACACACACACCGCGGTCCCAACCAACTTCGGCTCACAAATCTTTGTTGCACAATGCAAGACACTGCTGCTTCTGATTGCACTCTGTGTGCGTGTTTGAATAAACACCCCGCAAAGGTACGTGGCGCATGGGGAGAAGCTTGTACGCAGGAAAACTTTTGCACACAGAAAAACTTTTACACACAGAGGTGTTTCGCCGAGAAGCCTTTACACGAAACAGTTTTTGCACACGGGGACTTTTACACACAGAAGCTTTTATACACAGGAGCTTTTACACACAGAAGCCGTTGCACGCAAAATCGCAATGCGACCTCAGTTTTTGACACTATCATCTCATGCGAAAGGGTTGCGTCTGACGTTGGCCAATAGCAATTTTATCTCAGTTTTTGACGTTCCACCTTCGCTTCGTGCGAAAGGGCGACGCCGTGGAACAGAATATTTGCATTTAGCTACACGTTTGTGCCTCCGACACGCACAATTTCCGCAGGGGTTGACTTTTCGATGGACGAAGCCCGGCTGCCCCTGCCGCCAAAAGAGAAAAACTTAGAAGAACTTGAGAAGTGGGAGGCTTGTAGCAGTTCAGATACAAGTAAATCACCTGGAAGTTAGCTCCTGTATAACTCGTGTGACAGCTCTTGTATAACAACTCCCGTGCAATTAAGAACTGCTGCGCAAATGGCATTGTAGGAGTTTTGTGGGAGGTATGTGGGCGGTGAGCACATGTACATTATGTCAATGATTTAGGTGATGTACGTAACGTAGATGAAGATGATTTAAATGATGTGCATGATGTAAAGATGAAATTGTGTGAAGTTGATGTAGATGATGTAGATGATATAAACTGTAGACGATGCTGGCGCCCTTGAACTGCAAACAATATCTTCTGCAACCAGCATCACGCGTGGCCGCACACAGCGGCCAAATGAAGCATCAGCCAGTGTGGCCATAGCGCCCCAGCCAAAGCTGCTGAGACACGTGGCCAAGCCAAGCCAATATGGCCAGCCTCTCAACTTCGGGCTGGTTTTTCCGCGGCCAGCCCATGCGCTGACCGAGATAATGTGTAGGAGAACTTGGTCTCATGGTCGAAACATCAGGAACACCCTCACATTGCCAAGCCAAGTGAGGCCAGGTTGCAAACACCTCAGGGCAGAATTCGCATCGACCATCATGATTAGCATTTGGAATGCGACTCATCCAGGCAGGAGAAACCACAGAACCAAGCAAGACCGATCTGGCGGCGCCATCGCATCGATCCAAGAATGTGCGCAACCAGGCAAAGTCAATCTGTTGCGCAGCGCGGCAAATGTCAGCATCAGAAGCACTCCAGGCCTGTGCTTCGTGCCGAGCGCTCTTTGCCCATTGTTTCAAGGTGGCTCCACGCCACACTTCACGCAGCTGATGTGTACCACAAGCAATGCCGTCTTTTGCAGCTGCAGCAGGGATTTCAAGGCGAAGATCACTGATAGGGTGGTAC
>CAMXCT020002588.1:52656-94194 GCA_947184155.2 Cladocopium goreaui
GCATTCTATCGGCATATCTTCTGGCATTCTACCTGGCATATCTTCTGGCATATCTTCTGGCATATCTTCTGGCATTCTATCTGGCATATCTTATAGCTTTCTATCTGGCATATCTTCTGGCATTCTATCTGGCCGTTGAGGTCCAGCGGTGCACACTGAGCTGGGCAGGTCCCAGGTTGAGGTCCAGCGGTGCACACTGAGCTGGGAAGGTCCCCGGTTGAGGTCCAGCGGTGCACACTGAGCTGGGCAGGTCCCCGGTTGAGGTCCAGCGATGCACACTGAGCTGGGCAGCTCGCAGGTTGAGGTCCAGCGGTGCACACTGAGCTGGGCAGCTCGCAGGTTGACGTCCAGCAGTGCGCACTGAGCTGGGAAGTTGGCGAAGAGCTTGGCGACGAGTTGGCAAGGTTGGCAAGGCGGAAGTGGAGGTGGAAGAGGCGGAGGCGAGGAGGAGGGCGAGGAGGACAGCTAGTCGAGGAGGAGGAGGAGGCGGAGGAGGAGGAAGTGGCGGGCATGCGCTCTGATAAAATCTAACAACCCTCACCTGGCAGGTGGGGATGGCATCAGCCGAGATTGCCAAAAAACAACAACAGACCCAGCCATTGAAGACGCAGAAGAAGGAACCGGAAGAACAGGAAGAACAAGAAGAAGAGCCAGAGACGGCAGAGAGAGGCAAGGCGAAGAAGAAGAAGAAGGCCGAGGATCACGATCAGGAGAAGCCGATAGACAGTACAAGGAAGAAGAACAAGAAGAAGGAGCCAGAGGACACCTGCGAGACAAAAGATACAGAAGAGAAGGCAGCAACGCCAAAGACGACAGAGAAGACAAAAAAGAAAAAGAAGAACGATGAGGAGGGAAATTCTGAGACTGAGCAGACAGCAGAGACTGGCAAGACGCAGAGGAAGAAGAAGAAGAAGGAGCAAGCTCAGCAGGAAGGAGAGAAGGAAGAGACGTCCAAGGCGAAGAAGAGTAAGAAGGCACCTGAGGAGGAAGTAGAGACAGAGACTTCGAGAGCGAAGAAGAGCAAGAAGGCAATGGCTGAGTCCAAGGCGAAGAAGAGCAAGAAGGCACTGGATGAGGAGGAAAGCCCTCAGTCAGAGCAGACCCAGAGTGCCTAGAAGAAGAAGGCAGAGGAGGAGGATGCATGGCCAGAAGAGCAGAGGCAGACCGGCAAGAAGAGGAGGAAGGAGCAGGAATCAGAAGGAGATACAACAGAGAAGAAGGAAAAAAAGAAGAGAAGAGAAAAAAGATGAGGAAGATGAAGAGGCACCAGCAGAAGCAGAAGATGAGGAAGAGGAAGGATCCCGAGTGCCGAAGGTTGGGGTTTAGGGCTTTAGGGTTTGTGGTATCAAGTCTGGGGTGTCCTTCAATCATTGACAGACTATAACACACATAAAAAGATGAATAAAACAAAGAAGTAAAAAATGGAATATAATATATATATATATATAATATATTTATATATAATATATTTATATATAATATATATGTGTATATATATATATGTGTATATATATATACGTATATATATATATATACATACATATATACATGTGTGATTATGTGTGTGTGCTTCAGCCCCAATTATTGACACATATTTGTATATACATACACCTTAAGCCCCAATTCACCTCCTTTCTGATTAGTGTGGCCATACCCATCTAGCCAGGCCAAAGCAAAGAAAATGGTGGCCATGGTCCCTGCTTCTGGGCAACCCTTGGTTCGGCTCAGAACCAAAACTAGTTCGGACAGCCTGTCTAGTGATGCATCCACCGATGCCTACACGACCCCGCCCAGACAAACTTCTGGGGTATCCACTCCTACTAGCAAGTCTGCCTCCAACCGAATCTAAGTGACACTTATTGGATTTACCCGTCTGCTCGATTAATCATGGGGTGTGACGGGGTGTGTCTGAGGCTTGATAGGTCTTTCTCAAGAGTCAGTGACCCCTGGCCAAAATGGTTTCATGCACAATGTTTCAACAGTTTACATCTTGAATCCAAGTTATTCATTATTGCCAAACATGACAAGGATGGGCAAGGTTCTCCAGTGGAGGCTTGGTTTCCTTGTGGTTTCAAGTCATTCCCAACAGCCCTTGATCTGTCTGAGTCTAACCATTCCCCAGCGTCCCCATCATCCACATCTCCCAGGGCTTGTGGCCCACCTACAGCTAAGGCATCCCCAATGAGTGAGGAGGCGAAAGCCAAATTCGAGGGATGAGCAAAGGCGATATCCCAATCGAGGAACGTCGTGGTTTATACAACCACATGGGCAGGAGGTTTAAAAACCCCCAGAACCTTAAGGCTGGCCTCTTGGAGAAGTACTTGGGATGCGTAAGTTCCAAAAACGAACGCTTCAACCTGCTCAAAGAATTCCTCATTGACGAGAACCTGTGGGTTACTAAGTTTTCCACGGAAATTGTTTCAGTACGATTTGCGCCAAAGAAACACCATATGTATTATGTACTTTGGTTTGAAAGGGTAGCCTTCTTAGGTCTGAAGTGGAGGTGGAAGCCTATTTCGTACAGCCCAAGTCTCGGTTCCCTTGATTTTCTCTTCTATTGTAAACCAAGCCCGACCTAAGGGAAGCAGAAAAGAAATCAGAGGACATCTATGAAAAGTTGCCCCTGCTTGAGATTGAAGAACTCTACTGCAAGACCGAGGCTGGCAAGATCCTTGGCAAAACTTACAAGCGTTGCAATCTAAACCCCAGTTGTCAGATTGTGAGAAAAATTGCTCATTCGATCTTGGGCTTAGGGCATTTGTGGCACGGATAAAAGCGAGTCTGCACCCTACATGTACCAAACTTGTCATGTTTCTTTCAACTGGATACCGGTGTATCGTGGGATTGGCAGGCCAGACAGGAGAGAAGCACCCCCAGGCTCCCTGACAAAATTAGGTTTCATCTGCAGAAAAGTTGCTTGGTGTTCTGGTTGTCCAACTGCATGCCAGATCTATAGTCTCCTCCATCTCGATGCACCGATCGCTGTCCTGAGTTTCCGGACGATGACCATTTCAAACTGTACAAGGTGTACAGGAAACACACAGACGCAAGTCTCTTGGCACATATAAGGGATGGCCATGTCTTTGTCTTAATCTATGGTTTTTCGCAATGGCCCCATTAAGCGCGATTAAGCAACAACATGGACTAGATTATCTATCGATCTATGTATATCTTCTCGGGAATCTGGAAGCCAAGCTCATGAAATAGGGGTAAAAGTTTGTCACCCACATCAGACGACACACACACATATATTTACATATATACATGGATGCCGAAAGGGATATCGTATATACATATGGATGGTAGTAGGTGGATATACATACATTTTCAAATACCACTATTTTACATGCATCCATACATTCATGAGGCCTTGTCCCAATAGACCAAACATATCTATACAGGTGTAAATATAGTAAAGAATGCAGTAAAGGATACATACATATATATAATATATATATAATATTTATATATAATATATATAATATATATATAATATAAATATATATAATATATATATAATATATAATATATATATATATAATATATAATATAATATATATAATATATATATTATATATTATATATATATATGTATATTATAAATAAATATATATAATATATATATATATAATATATATAATATATTATATATATATGATACAATTAGTTTTGGGTGAACTTCCCACAAGATGCACTAGGTGTTCCATGGAATGCTGTGTTTCCAGAGCCCCTCGATTTGAATCTTTCATTATATCCCACAGAAGTTGTGGTCCCAACAGAAATGATTCTTATTGAGATGTACACCCCATGCGACACCCCCAGGCGCCGAGATCGCCCGAGCTGGCAATCGAACTTCTGCCAGGGGCACTGTTGAACCTGGTACTGCACGTAAGGCTTTGGGAGAAGCCTTGGTTCAGCAAATTGCTGACATGAGGAAGGCCGAAGATGGAAAGAAAGCGAAGACAGGATCACGACCCCAGAATACAAAAAAAACAGCACCAAAGACTGACGAATCCAAGAAGCTCCAGAAAGACATCAAAGCGTTTCTTTCTATCAATTCTTTGGTGCACCCATTCCATTCTGCATCTAGATGACTGTTGATGCAATCTGATGTATGTTCCCTTTCATCTTTTTTGATGGTAATAAGGTTACGCGATAAAGGGCAGAAAGCTCGAGAATTGGCTTTGGACCTCAACCAACTGAAGATTCCCCACCAGCAGGTTGGTTCACCCAATGGAATCATGCCATGTGAGGTATTTCCTTTAACAATAGGTCTGATTTGATCCCATCTTTGTGGTAAGGCCATGGCGAAAAGCTTGGAGAAGCACCGCACCTTCTTCAGGGATTTGGTCCAAAGGAGATTTCCCCATTGCAGCAAAGTTATGTTGAACCATGTTGGAACAATATGTTGATTTACGGTTTCCGCAGGATGGAAGACAGTGTGTTCAAAAAGAAAAGCATTGAATTCATCTACGAACTGAAAAACGCCCAGCAGACTGAAATTGAGGCATGATCTCAAATCCCATTTGTCCAAGTAACTTTGTGTTGAATCTCAATCAGTTACGTTGATACCAGCTGCCACCTGCAGTCGGCCATTGAAGACATCGACAATGCGGCTGGAACGGTCAAGACTTGGAAGGGTCGTGTGGTTCTTGGCGCATCCAAAAAAGTCCAACAAACAAAATGTTTGGTTTTCAAATACCATCCTATGGGTTTACATGATTTTTTTTGGGCCTCAGGTGTGAGAAGAAAATTAGAGAAGCAAAAGAAGGACCGTGAAGCAGCCCAGAAAAAAAAAGGAGGAGGAGCAGGATCAGGAGGAGTGCCCAGACCCAGAGGATTACCAAGAGGGAGAGGAAGATGAGGAATATATTGATGGTGAAGATCTTTGGGAGGGATGGGATGATTCCTGGTGGAACGAGTGAGATTTGTAGGAGTCTTGATGCTGGCAGCTAAGCCGCCATAGCTTTTGGGATATGCGTCACGCAAACGTGTGAACTACATACGTGTAGGTGTGACCTGCGTTCTGAGTTTGTACATGGACGTATGTACCAATGGGGTGAAATTTCCGGAGAGGCCCCTGTGATAACATGGGAAGGCCGTGTTCCGATGTCAAACCATTCTTGGGAGTTCAAAAGCAACCAGCTGAAAATGACATGATGGCTCATTGCTGCAAACTTGTTTCTGAACCAGGGATGCCTTGACCGAACATATGATTACAGTGATTTCCCCATATAGCCAACTTGAACTGGTAAGGGCACACCCGTTTCTGTTTGCCAAAGGTTTCCCTTCTATCTATATACAGCCCTCCATCCGGCATCTAGATGTATCCATCTATTGCAGGCTGACACGAGAAAGCCGACAATCAGTCATCGATGGCATGGTGCAAGACCTCTTCAAGAAAATGGCTGAAGGGAAGGTAGCTTGTCATATTGATGATGGCTCAAACTTCCAACAACCTTATTAATTTGTTTGTTGTCCCCTGAGACTTTCCCTGTACTCTGCCATCCATGCACTCACTCAGGCAAGTTGCGTGGCACTACGCTCTATGGTGGTCAAGATCTGCCAGCTTGACCACCCCTTGGTTCCGAGTCTACGCTGCAAGATTTGAACCAAAGGTTTCAAGAGGCCCCAAGGTCATAAGTCTAAAAGCAGATATAAGAAGATGCAATTCATTTGCACATGTGGCCAAATGGTATTCCGGTTTCAAAACAATTGAAATTCCTGGGTGGTCGCTATGTTCCTCAGGAGAGAACTTCTTCATCTACATGAACGCTTCGAGTGTGGTGGCGGCTGGGGCCTTGAAAGGACCCTGAACGCTTGGGTGGTCCAACAAGAATGGAGGAAGATGCTCCCTCTGACCTTTTTTGAGTTTCTCTGTTGAATGAACAAATGTTGCTTTCTTAAACTCAAAATTGTAGAAATTTGGAAATTGATATGGTTTTATTTTTCGGGGCTACTTTAGCAGTCTGAGGTTTGATGTCCCTGCACCATTGCTATATATATGGCAACTATTTTTCGTTGAAGTAGCTATGCGTTTTCTTGGAATGACACTTGATTCCAATTTTTCCCACATATCAATGCGGAACCAGCATCAGGTACAACTCACAGAAGCACAGCATCTCCTTAGAGGTGACATGTTTTGCAAGCAAGCAGTGATGCTTCCTCATGACATTGTCAGCACCCTCTACCGCCATAGCCCGGAAGTCTGCTTTGCTGTATTTACTGGGGAACCTGGGCGCCTTGAGAAGTACTGGATGGAGAACATGGACTTGTATGAATCCCTCAACATGCCTGATCTAGATGCTTGGCGTATACGATATTGTTGGGGCCAAACAATATAGTCTCCCCCACAGAAGAATGTCAGATCAACCTGGATCAACAAATGAGGACAGGAGGACGTGCATCCCCTTAAGGCTGTACGGTGATGGGGCCGATGCCGAACAGCACTTTGAGATATTCACTATGCTGCCGGTTTTGTCAACATCTTCATCAACGCTCGATTCACGTATACTGCTTTCAGTACGGAATAGCGACAAAACAACAGTCAAAGCACGTGAAGATATCTTGCAAACTTTGGCATGGAGCTTTGAATCCCTTCGCATCTGGATCTGAAATATCGAAACATTTTGGCAATTTTTACCGAATCTTTAAAAACTATCCCCATCAGTTCTTTACCTCAATTGGTCCCCTTTCCTACTGAGGTCTTGCTTGGGGTGCATCCATCAGAAGATCCATGGTCAAGGCCTTGGATTTTTACGGTCATCCTGTTGAACTTGAGGTCGTTGATGATGACTTGCTTTTGGGTTTTTCTGTTGACGTGCATCAAAGAACTATTCAATATAGACAACCTGACTTGCGCCAAATTCGAGATTGTGTATCAGCGGGATCGGTCCGTCTCAGAATGAGTGGACTAAAAAGCCGGGCCCATCCAATTCGCAAATACACCTACCCACCGGATCTAATTTCTGCCAGTCTTTTTGCGCTCGCCAATCTTTTTGCGCTCGCCAATCTTCGCAATCTTTATGTACAGAAAGGTTTTGCTCGGCAAGACGTGTTCTCCGCTCTTCGCATTTAAATCTATGTGCAGCTTTTACAGAACCAATACCTTGGCGACAAAACGGCCTTCGTGTGTGGGGTCACGCCCTGTTTCTAAGGGCTAGTCGATGCTGTTGATCCTTTCTGAGCATGTTTCATTGTAACAGGGGGGCTGGTTGTCCATGCAAGTACCAGCCCAACGAAGAGGCTTGCATGAGACACTGATATCACTGGAGACGTCCAGTGACGTACCTGCCGTTCATTTTTAATTTAATTTGTCGGTATGGCAAGGGGCTAAGCCGAGAACCCCAAAACACGAATTTTTCATGTCATTTTACAAAACAATTGTTGGATCAGTGACTCAGTCACGCGGCGCAAGGCCTTTCTGGGGTTTCATTCCCAGATGTCATAGAATTGACAAGAAAGACAGACAGGTTCGATGGACCAATCAGGACTCCATACGACATACGGTCTTTCAAGTGTGTGTGTGTGTAAAAGCTTCTGTGTGTAAAAGTGTCTGTGTGTGAAAGTGTTTGTGTGTAAAAGCGTCTGTGTGTAAAAGCCTCTGTGTGTAAAAGCGTCTGTGTGTAAAGGAGTCTGTGTGTAAAAGCGTCTGTGTGTAAAAGCCTCTTTGTGTGAAAGTGTGTGTGTGTGTGTAAAGGAGTCTGTGTGTACAAGCTTCTGTGTGTAAAAGCGTCTATGTGTAAAAGCGTCTGTGTGTAAAAGCTTCTGTGTGTAAAAGTCTCTGTGTGTAAAAGCGTCTGTGTGTAAAAGCCTCTGTGCGTGAAAGTGTTTGTGTGTAAAAGCGTCTGTGTGTAAAAGCGTCTGTGTGTAAAAGCGTCTGTGTGTACAAGCTTCTGTGTGTAAAAGCTTCTGTGTGTAAAAGCCTCTGTGTGTAAAAGCGTCTGCGTGTAAAAGCATCTATGTGTAAAAGCGTCTGCGTGTAAAAGCATCTATGTGTAAAAGCGTCTGTGTGTAAAGGAGTCTGTGTGTAAAAGCTTCTGTGTGTAAAAGCTTCTGTGTGTAAAAGCGTCTGTGTGTAAAGGAGTCTGTGTGTAAAAGTGTCTAGTGTCTGTGTAAAACCTTCTGTGTGTAAAAGCTTCTGTGTAAAAAGCGTCTGTGTGTAAAAGCCTCTGTGTGTAAAAAGTCTCTGTATGTGAAAGCTCCTGTGTGTTACAGCTTCTGTGCAAAAAGCGTCTGTGTGTAAATGGTTCTGTGTGTGAAAAACAATACGAAGGATACGATGCAAACTAGTGTCTTGTACTTGTAATATATTTTCTTGATACTACTTGTCTCGTCTGCCTATAATACATCTTTAATATATTGTCTTGTAATATGGTGTCTCAATACTAACACAACAGAAGACCCTGCTCCTCTACGCTCTCGGGCCATCCGTCGTCTAGTTTTAAACCTAAATTCTTCCATTTTCGTAAATTTTGAAAATTCCGAAAATTTACTATTTTCGGAGACTCAGGGTAGAAAGCGTGGTCTCAAAGGTGCGATACCAGACTTCTGCGGACAAAGCAACCACCATCAAGCAAAGGGCTGGGCTCAGGGGAGAGCCCATTGGCGAGCCCCTGATCTGTTCGTAGACGGATGTGCCGATCGAGAATTGTGTCATCTTGAGGGACATGATGATGATGGGTTCCACATCTTTGATGTAGATTTTCCTGGTCACATTCAAAATGCGGCAGGTACGGCCTTTGACGACGTCGCCGGTGTTGTTGCCAGGGGTGGGTTTGACCGAGATGATCTCGTCAGGGTGAGTGCTCATTGTTGCGGAAATGTAGTGGAGTGTAAGATGCCAACTGTCGATGAAACGTTGGGCGTCGATACTCGTGAAAAAGCCTGCAAGGTCTTGGTTGTATAGATTTGAGGAGGTTCATGTTGGTCAAGGTCCAAATTGTGCAGGTGCTTGATGAGTTCGAAGACGTCACCACGTGCCAGGTTGTGAGGAAAGGCTTTTGGAAGTAGTTGGTAGGTCAATGTGGCAATGCAGTTCAACATAGGTCTGAAAGGTGAAGTGAAGAAGCTGACAATGGGGCGGCCCGGTGCAAATTGCTTTTTCCGCTTCGGCAGGACGTAGGCATTCGGGAGGTCGCGACCACAGCCCATGGCCCATTGCAGGGGTACTTCTTGATGAAGAGGCGTTTGATGGTGTCAATCGTTTCGTTAACGGTGTCAATGGGGTTGACGTCCAATTTGCGGAACACCTTGGGGTCTGAGAAGGTGGTAGTCAAGCACTGGAAGTAAATGCAATGGCAATAGATCCTCAATGAAGTTGCACGTTTGTCCTCGTTGTGGAACACCGCGTGCGGGAAGAGTTGTTGAAACCGGGTGATGTCCTTGTGAGTGATGTGATTCGAAAAGAATTGCTGATGTTGTTGCCAGAAGGTCATCCATAGTTGTTCAAGGTGTCGTAGTGGGATGGAAGGCATGGAATTCTTCTTGTGCCAGGAAGTAGTGGCGTCGACCAGTGACTTCCAGATTTCCTTCCTCGGTGGAAAGATCTTGTTTTGTAGAGATCCCGCGGCGATGGAGGTGAGTGGGTGGTCGGAAAATGTCAGGGTATCGCTGTCCTTCAGGATGAGGATGAGGAAGGTGTTGTTGTAGGGCAGTGCAAATGCAGGTCGGTTGTTCACGATCTGCCCATCGGGTGGCCATGTCCTTGTGATTGCAAAGGCTATCCATGACAGAGGGGTACTTCGTGAAGACGATGGCCATGGATGGCGATTGTAGGGAAACATTGTGCGGTTTCATGGTATGGACGTGAGCAGTAAGTAGGGACTTGAGGTCCTTTCGCCAGGTAGGGGGCAGTAGCCATGGTGCTCGAAGAGGAACAGGTCGACGTACTGGTTTCGCCTGCCAAAATTTGATTGCACGGTCAATGGCGTTCAAGGCGTAGGATCGTTGAGGTTCCCCGAGGTTGTTACGTCGCAGGAAGTAGCACCTTGGGGTCCAATTTCGTTGGATCGGATCTTCTTCTCCATGTGGAAGCGCTGGATGGAGTTGCTGCCCAAGTCCTGAATGATTTCCCATAATTTGACTCTGCCGTAGAAGGTGGAACTCTGAAGAGCTTGTCGAACACGATGTGGAGCGGACTTCCAACGAAGTTTCCGCCATAATGAAAAAGAACCAAATTGGCGAGAAGTCGAGAACTGTGCGCGTTTGATGTCGAGAGTGTGAAGCGTGGAGTCTTGAGCATTGAGTGTGAAGTCTGGAGTGTGGCGTGCGAAATTTGAAGTGTGGAGTATGAAGTATGGAGTGTGAGAAGTGGAGCGTGGAGGTTGCAATGTAATGCAACAGTGTGAAATGTGAAGTGTGGGTGTGAGAGTGGAGAGTGGAGAGGGGAGTGTGGAGAGTGGAGACCGTGAAGTGTGAAGTACTCAGTGGAGAGTGTGAAGTGTGAAGTGTTGAGTGTCGAGCGCGAGGTGTGGAGAGTCGTGTGGAGTGTGGTGTGTGGAGTCTGGCGTAGAGTGGAAAGTGTGGATTCTGGAGTGCGAAGTGTGAAGCGCAAAGTGTGAAGCGTGGAGTGTGCAGGGTGGGGCCGAGAGTGTGAAGTGTGGAGATTGGAGTGTGAAATGTGAAGTGCGCAGTGGCATGTGGAATGTGGAGTGTGGAGTGGAGAGTGTGAAGTGTGGAGTGTGGAGTTGAGAGTGTGAAATGTTGAGTGTGGAATCAACAGTGGAGAATGTGAAGTGTGAAGCGCGGAGCGGAGAGTGTGAAGTGTGGACCGGAGAGTGTGACATGTGAAGCGTGAAGTATGGAGTGTGAAGTGTGGGGTGCGAAGTTTGACGTGTGGAGTGTGAAGTGTGACGGGTGAAGTGTGAAGTTTGTGGTGTGGGGCGTGGGGTGTGCAGGGTGGAGTGGAGAGTGCGAAGCATGTGGAGTGTGAAGCGTGGAGTGTTGAGAGTGGAGTGTGGAGCGTGAAGTGAGGTGTGGAGTGGAGGGTGTGAAGTCTGGAGTGTGGAGTGTGAAGTGCGAAGCGCGGAGTGGAGAGCGTGAAGTGTGGAGCGGAGAATGTGAAGTGTGGAGTGTCAAGTGTGGAGTGCGAAGCGTGACGTGAAGTTTGAAGCGTGAAGCGTGATGCGTGGAGTGGAGAGTGCGGAGTGCGGAGTGCGGAGTGGAGAGTATGAAGTGGAAAGTGCCGGGTGTGGAGTGGAAAAAGCGGGTTGTGGAATGGAAAGAGTGGAGTGTGATTTGCAGTCTAGTGTGGTGTGCGGAATGTGAAGTGTAGAGTGTGGATTCTAGAGTGTAGGGCGTGTCGTGTTGCGCATGAAGTGTGCAGCGTAGAGTGTGAGAGTCTTTCTGCTACAGCATGTGCTTGGTTGGATGGTTGCACCATGGGAATTGTCCGGTGTAATGCGTGGAGTTCAAATTGCAAAGTGCAGAGTGAAGAGCGCAAAGCAAGTATAGGTTTCAGCATATTTTGAGTATTTTTTTGCGCTTACCTACCTATTCATGCGTTCATTAAGCGTCTGTCACGTGTGACATAGTTTTATTTCATGAGTGAAATGCGTTAGCAATTTCAAGTGAACGTTGCTTTTGTTCTCAAGTGCCCAACTTTTGTGTTTTGATTTTGAGAAGCCATGGGATTTCGTGCTGTTACAGACCTTGAAGAGTACAGCATTTCAGAGTTGATTGAATTGATTGATCTGCCGCCCTGTTGCGTTTGAAATTGGGAACTGAATCTTCTCACGCCAAGCCTGAGTCGGTGTGCAGCTTCAGCGTCACTGAGCCTGGGACTTCAAGCGCTGCAGCTTCTGCAGCTGGACCCACAGCCAGCCCATCTGCTGGTGAGCGCGATCCTTCTTTGAAGTCCCCTTTTGAGTGCACATATCACTGCAAGTAGCCAGATGCTGCAGAACGCTCGATGCACACAAGAACCATGCCTGCCTGGAACACAGGCACAGGCGCTGAGGAGAGAGAAGACAGCCCTGATATCTTGTTGCGTGGTTACAGGGCAAAGTGGCAGAAACGCAGCAGTGCCTCAGTCTCTGGTTGCAATTCAGAGGCCAGTGTTGGTAGTCGTGATGGCGCTTACAAGATGCTGCAGAGCGCGACCAAGCTGTCGACTGTAATTTACAAGAGCCAGAAGGACTTGTGCATGTGGATGACTTGTCAAAGGACGAGTTACTGGCAGATGCTTCACTGCGTAGCTGTGATTCAGAGCAACTGCAACAGCATCATGCAAGACAAGATATCGCCAACACCGATTTGGGAGTTTTCAAGTTTCCATGGGAAAAGGGCAGTGAAGGTGCCAAAGTTACAGCCTAGCACTAGGAACATGTTGCAGATGCACATTCAAATGGATGACAATGGCAGCATGTCAGCAAAACCGGTTCTGAAACTTGACAAACAGGTTAGTGGAATGCCTGTTTTCTTGGATGTGATTAAGAGCCATGCGGATGTGCCACAGCCGATGCTAAGAGGGCGCAAGCGCTGAATGCATGGTGGGTTTTGCTTTCACACCGCTTGACTGCAAGTGCTGTCGGTTTGAAGGTGGCTGTGGAAGCAACAGCAGACAACGTTCTGGAAACTGCTTTGGCTATTTTGGATGCAACTTTTGCAGTGAAGAGTCCTGGCACTTTGCTTAGAAGGGTTTATGCAATACAGGCCTATATGAAGACTGGTGCGTGGAAGCCTTGGGCAAGCATTGGTTGCCTGTGCTGGAGTTTGATGTTTGGAGCTATGCGAAATGGCTTCAAGCTACAAAAGCTCCGCCGACCAAAGCAAGTAGTCTGGTAGAGGCGTTGAGATATGCCTGGTATTTGCTTGGTTGTGAAGGGTGTGATTTGGCAGAAAGAAGTTTGCGAGTGAAAGGAATTTCATCACAGATGCGTGCCTTGAAACGACCCTGGCGGCCTGCCGACCTGCTTAGTGTGAGTGAGATAAAGGTGTTGCACAAGGAGACAGGTGCATAACTGGACATTTGCTTCACATGCTGTACAGCAGATCAAGGTGGAGCGATTTGATTTCAGTTTCTTCCATCTACATGGATCCTGAGAGCCAGTATCTGGAGGTTTCAACGCGATGCCACAAATCTGCCAGAGGGGCAGAGCAGAAGTCCAAGCTACTGCCAATCGCCTGTCCTTGCGTTGGAGTGGACGGTGGAAACTGGGCCCTGACTTACTTTGAAGTCAGGCATCTATGCAACTTGACACTGCCTTTGGATGGACCTGGCCCGATGATGTGTTGCCCGCTGAATGCTACAGCTTCCTTGTGGACAAAGAGGGCTATGACATCTGAAGAGGGCTCTGACTTCATACGGAAAGTGTTGGGTGCCCCAAAAACCGAAGAGAGGCGCATATCTTCTCACTGGCTCAAATCGACTTTGATGTCATGGACTGCGAAGTTTGGTTTGTCAGAGCATTCACGTGCAGTTTTGGCACGTCATGCATCAAAGGCACAGCCACAGCTGTCTACTCAAGGGATTTGCTGTCGCCGATCCTCAGGGAGTTGAACCTTGTCATCAAAGCAGCCCGGGCTGGGGCCTTTAGTCCTGACTCTACCAGGTCAGGCATGCTGACCCCGGGTGCGGTGCCCTACTTTGGAGGGACTCCTTTGCCGATGCAGGCGGAGGGAGCACCTGTGACTCCTGTGCCCGATGCGGTGCGCAAATCTCATGGCTCTGGTGGCTTGGAGCATCGGAGCCAGCAAGCTGGTGAGCAAGTGAGTGATCACTCAGAAGTTCAAGGCGAAGTTCCTGACCTGTTTGAGTTTGGTCGTTCAGATGGCCCGTCGCCGTCTTTGGCTGAAGTTGGAGCTGAAGCAGATGACTACAGCGAGACCGCTGAAGAGAACAGCGAGACCACTGAAGAGAACAGCATGCAGAGCTCTTCAGAGAGCGACCTGGAATGCAGCGGTGAGCCGCACAGGGGCGTGGTGGAATTTCCAACAGACTATGTGATCAACAACAAGTCCTTGGTGATCCACTATGTAAAGATGCCCGGCCTGCTGGGATGCGGGAGAAAGCTCACCCCTTCATACTCCAAGGTCTTTGAGCTCAACGGTATAAGGTGCTCTAGGTGTTTTGACGTATAGATCAGCTGAGCATGTCGCCTGGCCTGAGAAAAAGTGAATCTGAACCTCTGTCGTGGGCACGCACAGAGATGGGAATGATTTATCTCCTTTTGGTTTGTCAACTCATTTGATTTGTTCTGAAATTTTGTCTGATCATTTCATTTGCATCACATGGCTTGGAAGTCGTGTGAAAGACAAAGCTGTTGAAACAGCCTTTTGTGTTCCAGTCAGTGAGCATGTGTTTGACCCTGTTCCTCAACACGTCTTGAATCCACCCACTGTTTGGGGTCTACGGTGGTGTAATTCATTTTTTCAATATTTTCTATTGATTTTAACATATTTTAACACAGTTCAAAATCAACAGGATTTCTGCCTTTTGGTAATCCACAACACACCCGGTAGGATCAACAACTTAATCAATAAAGAATCAACAACATAATCAATATAAAAATAATGAACAACAATAAAATCAACCGATATCCACAGCTTGAACCACTTTATAGTATAGTGCCAATGTGGGCACTCCAGGCTTTATATTACAGCTTTCTACCTTGGGAAGGCGGACACACCATCCAACACAGGCACACGTGGGGAGACAATGCGAGACAATGGGCTCAATGGGGCAGAAGGGGTGAGAAGGGGAGACAAGGCCTTGGGTGGGGAGACAATGGCGGACAGAAGGGGTGAGAAGGGGAGACAAGGCCTTGGGAAGGCGGACACACCATCCAAGACAAGCACACATGTGGGGAGACAATGAGAGACAAGACGTCAGGAAGGCGGACGCACCATCCAACACAGACACACATGTGGGGAGACAATGCGAGACAATGGGCTCAATGGGGCAGAAGGGGTGAGAAGGGGAGACAAGGCCTTGGGAAGGCGGACACACCATCCAAGACAAGCACACATGTGGGGAGACAATGAGAGACAAGACGTCAGGAAGGCGGACGCACCATCCAACACAGACACACATGTGGGAAGACAATGCGAGACAATGGGCTCAATGGGGCAGAAGGGGTGAGAAGGGGAGACAAGGCCTTGGGAAGGCGGACACACCATCCAAGACAAGCACACATGTGGGGAGACAATGAGAGACAAGACGTCAGGAAGGCGGACGCACCATCCAACACAGACACACATGTGGGAAGACAATGGAAACCCTGGGAGACAAACCTGGGAGACAAGGGAGAGACAAGACACGGAGAACGCAAACACATCATCCAACACAGGCACACATGTCGGGACGAGACAACGGGGGAAAAGTGGAGACAAGGTACCGGGACGGCGGACACGCCAACCAACAAAAAGGAAACACGAAGGGAGACATTGGGTGGGAGACAAAGGGAGACAAGACCAAGGCGGACACCTTAAGACTGCGTTAAGAACCCCTAGAGCAGTACACTGTTTGGAGGACAAGAAAGGAGATAATGTGGAGACAAGGGGGACAAGATGCTCGGGAAGGCGAACACACCAGCCAACAAAGGGAAACAAGAAGGGGTACAGGCGGAGACAGAGGGAGACAAGACCCTCGGCAAAAGGAAACAAGAAGGGGCGCAATGCAAGAGAAGGGGAGACAAGACCCTCGGGAAGGCGGACGCACCATCCAACAAAGGGAAACAAGAAGGGGTACAATGGGAGACAACGGGAGACAAGACCGTCGGCAAGGACATGAGAAAGCATTAAGAACCCCTAACCGTACACTGTTTGGGAAAAATGCAAAATAAGACCACCCGCCACAAAGGGAAACAAGAAGAGAGACAAACTGGGAGACAATATAGGAGACAAGACCTCGGGAAGGCGGACACGCCAGCCAACACCAAGGCGGACACCTTAAGAAAGCCTACCCCCAACAGTACACTGTTTGAAAAAATGCAAAATCAGACCACCCACCACAAAGGGAAACAAGGAGAAAGACAAGTTGGGAGACAAACTGGGGGACAAGAAGAGGACAAGCTGGGAGACAAACTGGGAGACAAGGAAACAAAACCTCGGGAAGGCGGACAAAGCATCCAACACAGGGAAACAAGAAGGGAGATGGGAGACAAGGGGGGGACAAGACCTCGGGAAAGTGGACGCACCATCCAACACAGGTCACATGTGGGAGACAATGGGAGAGAAGCGGACACAAGACCTTGGGAAGGGGGACACACCATCCAACACGGGCACCAATGTGGGGAGACAATGGGAGACAATGGGGAGACAAGACCTCGGAAGGCGGTCCAGCACAGGCACACATGTGGGGAGACAATGGGAAACAATGGCACACAACCAGAGACAAGGGGAGACGGGGAGACAAGAAGGGAGACAATGGAAGACAATTGGGGGGACAATGACACGGGGAGACAAGACGTCAAGAAGGCGGACACACCATCCAACACAGGCACACATATCTAGGGAGGCAATGGGAGACAATGAAAAACAAGACTTCGGGAAGGTGGACCATCCAACACAGACACATGTGGGGAGGCAATGGGAAATAATTGGAGACAATGGGGGGGAATGGGAAACACGTGGAGACAACCGGAGACAAGGCTAGACAAGAAGGGAGACAAGGGGAGACAAGACCTCGGGAAGACGGACACACCATCCAACACAGGTGCACACATGCGGGGAGACAATGGGAGAGAATGGGGAACAATGGGGGAGCAGGGGTTCCAACAAGGGGAGACAAGAAGGGGTACAATGGGAGACACCCTCAGGAAGGCGGGCACACAATCCAACAAAGGGAAACAAGAAGGGGCACACTGGGATACAAGGGGAGCCCTCCGAAAGGTGGACGCACCATCCAACAAAGGGAAACAAAAGGGTAAAATGGGCAATGGGAGACAAAGGGAGACAAGACCCTCGGAAAGGCGGACAGACCATCCAACAAAGGGAAACAAGAAGCGGTAAAAGGGGAGTCAAGGGGAGACAAGGGGAGACAAGACCCTCAGGAAGCAGACACCATCCAACAAAGGGAAACAAGATGGGAGACAAGCGGAGAGAAGGGAAGACAAGGGGAGACAAGACTCTGGGGAAGGCAAACACACCATCCAACGGGGAGACAAGGGGACACAAGGGGACACAAGGGGACACAAAGGGGAGACAAGGGGGAGACAAGGGGACAGACCCTCGGGAAGGCGGACACGCCCCATCTAACAAAGGGAAACAAGGGAAGACAAGACCCTTGGGAAGGCGACCACTCAGGGAGACACATGAAGGGAGACAAGGCACAGACTTGAGAACCCCTAACAGTAAACTGTTTGGGGAATAAAAACTCTCAAAACAATATTTTCAGAATAGTATTGATATGTATTGATTACAATCAAATCCGATGCTCAGGGTTGCAAACGGTTGTGAACACAAAAGCAGCGAGCGAACGCGACTCAACCCCCAGACAAAGTAAAACGAGAACGCTTCGCTACGTCGCTACGCATTCGGGAAAATATGGAAAATCCACAAGAATAAATGCGCCGCGAGCGAAGACTTGCAAATGCAACATCTATGAAAACAGCTGTCAGCTTCAAGGGAAGGGCCCGGTGATAAATCATAGTTACACGAAACATGCAAAAGGAAAATGGAAACCAGCCATCAGCCAAAACAATTGTCTTTCTCAAGGCGCGTGAAGACACCACAAAACAATGCCAAATCTACCTCAATTGCCGCACATTGGCTGTAGCATCACATGTGTAGGTCATGAAATAATACCTTCAATGAAGCACATTGATTGTAGGTCGATACCGGAAGAAACGTGTTTGTGTGTGTGTGAAAGAATCAACACAATTTTTGCCATGCAAACCTTTGCCTTTCTCCCTGCGTGAATCCGCGCCCCTGTCAGCCATATGATTTTGGAAGCAACGCTGGTTCCGCTTGTCTACTCAGACTTTCTTGAAACAACCTTGTTGCCATGGCTAGAGATAAATGATGGGATCAGCCATTGCACAGCCGAAACTATTTGACATGATGCAGAGACGCAGGCAGCGTCGTGCGGACCCAGATTCACCAATAGCCTGGTCACAACAGGAAAGACGAAGTCTTCCCACCAGGGGATGTCCATCCTGACCCAATAGCAGCCTCCAGTCACGATCCACAAGTGCTTCTCTGCAGGGAACTCTGAGGTGCTCATTGATGACCATGAAAACATCATTCCAAGTCGAGCGCTCTCGCTTCGACCAAAGTAGTCTAAAGCCCCATGATCTCCTTGATTCTTCACGTTCCAAGTCAATCTTGCAGGGCCAATCATGCCCGACGTAGCGTCAGAAATCAACGAACCAATCATCCTCCTTGCTGCCGAAACACTGCCGCACATAGTCTTCATGGTGTGGCTTCCCCAATCACTGCGCCAATTCCAAAGCACTTTAAGGATGATGGAAGGACTGATCGATAGCTCCTGGCTAAGGAGGAGCTGTTGAAAAAATATTCCAGCATCAGCGCCTCTATCTTCACAGTGAGAGGCGATGACGTAAAACACTTCCCTGCGAGACCTAATTCTTGCAACGGCGGCCTGCAGACTTGAGACCTCCTGAGGCGTCGTCATGACCACATCAACGCTACTTCTACCCTGTGATTCTAGCACATTCAGAATACATGGCCAAAGCAATTCAAATTCCGTAGTTGGATTTTGGAGCTGAACGAAAATACCAATGCGCTTTTTGGAAGTTCCCCTTGGAGAGAGTAGCAAGTTGTTCAGCCGGTCCACCAGGTGTGATACTCGAGTTGTTACAGCAGAACCCACGAATCCGGGAAGAACTGCTTGTCTGCCTGCCTCACCAACTTGATACAGCACCCCAGCGGGCTTGTTGATGATTTTATTCAACTTGCCTTCAAGCGTTGCTTGCTTCACAGTCTTCATAATAAAACAGTCATGGGAATTTCGAAAAGCCAGCTCAGACGAAATGGTCAGCACAGGAACAGCAAAGGATCTGGCATGAATCGCCTCAAATGCAAAGTCTGGCAAAGACAGGCTGATATGCAAATCGGCTACAGCTATGTATCGCAGAAGCTCCCTCCAATCCGAGATCCGTATAATGTTTGTAGACAGCGTTGATCCCTGTTGCATCTCCTGCACTGGCTCGTCCCCGTACAGCACTATCAGCCAGTCATGCCCAAATCTAGTTTTCATTATTTCAACCAGCGTTGGTGATGAGAGATCGACCTCCCTTTTGCTGCTCCAAGGCCTGGCTACAATCGTGACCAAAAACCCATCCAACGAGATCCTATGAGCAGATCTGATTTCATCGCGATCTTTTGATACTTGGGTGGAAAATCTTGACGAAGTCTCGGCAGTGCGCAGAAATGGCCGGAACGTCAGGTATTTCCCACTGTCTTTAGCCCACTCCTGGCGAGCCGCATCGGAGGTGAAAAAGACGGCATCAAAATTTGCCATTGCCAAGCTGATTTGCCGCACATCCTGGACGTCGTCTTTCTCTCGGCCTCTGGAGTCTACAGGCGGGTAGTAATACCACACCAAACGAGACCGAGATCGTCGCAGTCCATCATGAGGCAAGCGCAAACCAACCTTCTCCCATAGCGTCGAGAAACACAAAATGATATGCGGGTCGTTTCCATTGAAAGATGCAGAAGCAATTTTCCAAACATCTGAAATTATATTTTCTCTCTCCAGCACCTCTGCAAGAGCTGGGTTCACCTTCACTCTGAATTTGGTTTCGGCCTGCCGGTGTCCACGGTAAACACTTTGACCGCGAAGTTCTCGGAGTTCTCCACTGGCGGCGCTCTCCACGACGACCACATGTCCCAAAGCAACAAGTTCTGCAGCCAGGTCCAAGGCAAAGAGATTGTCGGGAGTCGCCGCAAGGTCTACCAACCAAAACAAAAAAAACAGACGCAAGCCTGAGCCGTGCCTTGGCCGAGCGACATTTACGACACTGGCGATGTCTGCCCCGGCATTGGCGATATCATGGGGTACCTCATTTGGTTCTGGGTCATTTTTTTGTCTCCTCAAAGGTGCCGTGGTGCTCCAGATAGCAAAACACCCCAAACAAAACAGAACCAGCATGTGCAGCACGTAGCGGCGCAAAAAAAACATGGCATTCGCGCTGACAAGGTGAAACTTGCACGTGCTGTGATTCAGGGCATGGATTGGTGCTCTCAGGCGCTCAGTTTATCCTCTGAAAGTATGTTGCGTTTCTTCAGTCATTGGAGTGTTTGAATGTTGTGCGTATGTAGTCTGTGGGAAATGGATCTAATCCGGTTCCCCTGGTTGCCCTGCATTCGCGGTTGTGTAATTAAAATTTTGTTCGTGTGAAGTAGTTGTTTCATTGAAGACATGTGTTGTAAAGTTTCTACGCCTAGAGGTCGCCTGCCTAGGATGAGCTAGAGGTGTGACGCCATCCTCACCCGCACTGCGCGTTTTCGCGCCTGTTGGAGCAGTTTGGCTTGCCGGGGACTGCACCATCTTCAACAGACAGTTCCGCAAGAAACCAACTGTTCGCAGCACACCTTCGCAAGATAAAATAAGATAAGATCAGATAAGATAAGATCAGATAAGATAAAATTAAATTAGATTAGATAAATATAGATAGATAGATAGACAGATAGATAGATAGATCGATCGATAGATAGATCGATAGATAAATATAGATAGATCGATAGATAAATATAGATAGATCGATAGATAAATATAGGTAATATAGGTTAATATAGACTACTCTCTAGGGAACAAACGTATCCACTTTTTTTGTGGAAAAAAAGTTTTTTTGGATACGTTAGCTGCTGTGAACATAGGCTATGATAAATACCCTATACTTGAGACATGTTAGTTGAAAATCCAGAATGGACATGTTAGTGGAAAAGTTGTCCCCCCCTCTGGGGGTTCCCGGGAAACTGCCAGAAGACTACCGCCCCGGACGCCCCAGCATCCTTATTTCCAGACCCCAATAGGGCTCAAATCAAAGACCGCATTGATAACAAAACGGTGGAGAAAAAAGGGGCCCCAACTCCTTCCGGAAGAGCGCATCATAGATGATGCTCGTGGGTGGACAGGAAGATTCCGGGTGCATTCCAAAAACCAGTTGCATTTAGTAAGGGTTGGATGACTGGCCACGGAAAGCGCCCACCTAACGTGTCCGTGTTGTTCAGAGGATGTGGTTTTGAGATATGTGAGTGGTTATTGGCTGAATCTATCCCCCCAAAATAGCGAACATATCCCAGATCAGGGTCGAAATCCAAGGGCCCCAATTGCAGGAACTGAGACATGTTAGCTGTTAGCTGTTTTTGGGTCAATGGTCCCCAAAAAAGTTGCAATGCATTCCCCAGGAAATCCAGGAAAACGCCGGTACCGAGTGGACATGTTAGTTGATACCTGAAACGGTAGCCCGAGACACGTATCCACTGTTTTTTGTGGTTTTTTCTTTGGATACTTTAGCTGCTGTGAGCATAGGCTTTAAGTGCCCTATACTTGAGACATGTTAGCTGAAAATGCAGAATGGACACCGGACACGTTAGTGGAAAAGTTGTCCCCCCCCTCTTGCACGGTTTTTACTGGTTAGGGTACTAGGTGGTAGGCCAATTTGGCTTTGATAGGCAGTATATGGTGATTTCAATGCTGAATTTGGCCATTTGTGGTGAATGTACATTTCCTGACCTTGCTATGTGTGTTGGACTTGGCAGCAACTGTGGCGCAACTGTGGAGCAATTACCTGATCCATCGATAAACACTCCTCAAAAGAAAAATTACCTGCAGTTGTCGTAGTTTACGTATACTGGGGGCAATATATACCCCGGCGCATATTGCTCTACCCAGTATATACCGGGTATATACCTATCACATATTGATCACCTATGTTTAGCAGCAATATATATACCAGGTATGTGCCTGGTATATATTGCTCAGGACAGTATACGCCGGGGTCTATATTGCTCCCCGGTACCAGGAGCAATATGTGGGGGCAAGGCGGCGGTTTTTTATGGTGTTTGTGTTTGGAGGAGGCTGTTTTTTTGGCATTCTTTTAAATTTCTTCCCGGTTTTGCGGTTCGGATAAAAATGTGCTCCTGTTTTTGAGTTCTTGAGGGAGCTTGTGGAAATCAGCAAAAAGTAGTTACGGGCAAACCTCTGTATATATGGCCGGTATATGCTCAACCCAAACTGAGGGGTATATACCAGGCATATACCAGGTATATATTGCCACCCCCCCTAGGTATATAAGCCCTACCACCTGGGGCAGGAACCAGAAAAATTCCTTGACCTCTGGGGGTTCCCGGGAAATTGCCAGAAGACTACCGCCCCGGACGCCCCAGCATCCTTATTTCCAGACCCCAATAGGGCTCAAATCAAAGACTGCATTGATAACAAAACGGTGGAGAAAAAAAGGGCCCCAACTCCTTCCGGAAGAGCGCATCATAGATGATGCTCGTGGGTGGACAGGAAGATTGGGGGTGCATTCCAAAAACCAGTTGCATTTAGTAAGGGTTGGATGACTAGCCACGGAAAGCGCCCACCTAACGTGTCCGTGTTGTTCAGAGGATGTGGTTTTGAGATATGTGAGTGGTTATTGGCTGAATCTATCCCCCAAAAATAGCTAACATATCCCAGATCAGGGTCGAAATCCAAGGGCCCCAATTGCAGGAACTGAGACATGTTAGCTGTTTTTGGGTCAATGTGTAAAAACAAAGTTGCAACGCATTCCCCAGGAAAACGCCGATATAAAGTGGACATGTTAGTTGATACCTGAAACGGTAGCCTGAGACACGTTTGTTCCCGGGAGTGTAGATTAGATTCGATTAGATTCGATTCGATTCGCTTCGCTTCGCTTAGCTTAGCTTAGCTTAGCTTAGATTAGATTAGATTAGATTTAGATAGATAGATGGACAGATAGATAGATAGATAGATTGATAGATAGATTGATAGATATAGATAGATAAATAAATAGATAGATAGATAGATAGATAGATATCTCCGTTGGGCGTTCAACTTAGGGTGCAGCCCCAAGTTTTCAGCCCAAAACCACATTTAAAAACCTGGAGGGCTAAGGTGTAAGCAAAAAAAAATGACTCGATGAAAAACTGACCTGACCCAGATTAAACCCCGTGTTTCTGGGGTATGTTGAAAATCAAAAACAATGGCACAAGAGATGAAAACAGCAGTGCTCAGCATGTGATTTAAAAAACTTAAACTATAAAACGAGTACTTGCCCGGGAAACATTCAATCACAGCCTTTTCTTCCCACCCAGTTTCCGCTCCCACATCGTATCAATGCCTTGTTGGCATCGCAAAAGTCAAAGCTTTCAGCGTTGGCATATCAAAAAAAATGAGGTAACAGCTCTCCATGTTACACCACGCATGTGTGCCAACCCATCCTGAACCGAAACCCCAAAGATACACCACTAAATTTCACATCCTTAGGCCTTAGACTTTCATCTCACTCGTCCCTCTTTTCAACTTTGCCGGAGCAGCTCTCCATGTTACACCACGCATTTGTGCCAACCCATCCTGAACCAACGTCCCAAGATACACCACAAACGACTACTGACTCAATTTTGCAAACCCCTCCCCATCCAACCTCCCAAGATACACCTCTCAAAATTTCAATTTTCACCTTATAGGCGGCAATTAAAGGACCGGATAACCCCACATGTCAACTTCTCCCAATAATGAGCAACAAATGTTGCAGCGGGACAGGGAAGGAAGGAAAGACACAGGAGGTGGTGAAGGATCGAGTAGTGAAAAAAGTTGTGTGGGACAAAGTTGTATGTGAAAGATGTTGTGTGACAAAGAAAGATGGTGCGTGACAAAGATGGTATGTATGTATGTATGTATGCATACATGCATGTATGTATGTATGTATGTATGTGTATGTATGTACGTACGTACGTACGTACGTACATACATACACACATACATACATACGTACGTACGTAGGTACGTATGTAAGTATGTATGTAGCCAAAACCGGCATGCCAACACCAGGAGTATAGGTGAATGGCAGTGGCCGGTCTTGGCAGCATGTGCAATGTGGCCAAGCAGTGCGCGCAGACCGTCATGAGAGCCGACGATAGCCGTGGATTGACACGCCGTGTGAAAATCGTAGACGCACAAGCGCGCCACCAGAGCCAGCCCAGTGCCGTAAGTGCCACGCCTGCCATGCAGAATGCACGTCGATGTCGCCAAGTGCCACGCCTGCCACGCCAAATGAGCGTCGATGTCGCCGAGTGCCACGCAAACAGCCGCGGCAACCACGGCGTCCACTGGGAACCAAGCGCGCCACCAGAGCCAGCCCAGTGCCGTAAGTGCCACGCCTGCCACGTAGAATGCACGTCGATGCCGCCAAGGGCCACGCCTGCCACGCCAAGTGGAGGTCAATGTCGCCGAGTGCCACGCCTGCCACGCAAACAGTCGCAGCGACAACGGCGTCCACTGGGAACCAAGCGCGCCACTTCAGTCTTCAACCACGTGTTGAATCCAATCAGTTCCTCTTCAGGATCATTCTCACCGAACTCGTACTCAGCACCGAACTCGTCACCTACCTCACTGATGATGAAGGCTGCATATTCATTGAACCTGGGATGCGCTTTCGCTGCAGCCACTGCTGTCTCCAGTGCTTTCCCCAATTTCTCGTTGTCACAAGCGTCGTCTTTGGGAAGCTTTGTGGAAGGCTCCTTGGAATTGTCTTTGGAAAGCTCCTCTGGTTCTTTGGCAGGCTCTGTTGGAAGCTCCTTGGTAAACTCTTTGGAAAGCTCCTCTGGTTCTTTGGCAGGCTCTGTTGGAAGCTCCTTGGTAAGCTCTTTGGAAAGCTCCTCTGGTTCTTTGGCAGGCTCTGTTGGAAGCTCCTTGGTAAGCTCGTTGGAAAGCTTCTCTGGTTCTTTGGGAGGCTCGGAGGGAAGCTCCTTGGAAGGTTCTTTGGGAGGCTCGGAGGGGAGCTCCTCGGAAGGTTCTTTGGGAGGCTCTGAGTGAGTTGCATCTGTAGTAAGCTCAACTGTATCAGAAACCTCCTGAGTCATGTCGACCTCAATGTCCATGTTATCCATGATTTCCTCAAGCGCTTGCTTGAGTTCATCTTTCGTGTCTTCTTTGGAATGGTCATCCATCTCGATCTCTGGTGTACTTTTTTTTGGCAGAGAAGAGCTGGATGTCGATTGATCATGTGATTCCTAAGTCTGAGAAACTTGGGATTTCATTGATGATGATATGACTGAATCTGAAACCAGCGAGAAATCTATGGAAACAAATTTATCGTTCAAGTATTGAGTCAAGTTACACCTTGATCCTTCTTCGCTTTTTGAGTCTTGAGTAGATCTTGCAACGACTGATGTTTATCATCGTCTTTCTGCTTGTCCTTAGGTGTCCTTTTGCGAGCTTTCGCAGGTGGTTCTGCAGCTTTCGGCAAAGTTTCAGGCTTCTTTCTGGGGCCCATGGTCCAGAGTCCAGACTCCAGACTGAAACGAATGCGATTTAAGTGCTTATCAGGCAGAGGGACACATAACAAATCAAAAATAATGAGAAGAATGCAATTAACTCAATTATTAGTAGATGTTGAACATTGAACCCTCTAACAGTTCGCAATTGTCCAACCATCTCTCGCTCTCGATCCATCTGACGCAGCCATCACCATGAATCATGAATCATGAGTAAGTATCATGAGCCATGAGCAAAACACACATGAATGTGTCACATGAGTTTCCCACAGATATAAGCGGCTTGACCCTGAGCTCATTCCAGTTTCTTTCGCACTAATAAAAACAAGGAAAGAGAAATCACACAGACTCGGACTCTGTGTCAGCCACCACACAATCAGCACCATACATCATGAATCTGAACCATGACTCATGATTCATTGTCACTATCACTGATCACAATAATCATCCCTTTCATGAATCATGAATCATGATTCAAAAACCAAAAACAAATCATCATCATCAATCATCACCATCATCATCATAATTATCATCATCATGATTCATGATTCATGATTCATGATCATTATTAGTTGTTTATCATCACCATCATCATCACCATTGCACCAACATATCATATCATCATCAGTCATCAGCCACTGTCGTTCATTAATAATAAAAATCACCACGATCATCACCACAATTGCCAAGCATATAATTATAATTAAAATTTGAAAGTTCAAATTCAATTAGACTTATCTATAACTTAAACCAAATATGTGATTTTTCATGAAATGATATGATTAGTTTTGTATTCTTACATTTAGATTTTGGTTGAGATAGATTCAAAACATCTATTTTTGTTGGTGAATTATTATGTATTGTATTGATTGTGAAAATTATTCATTAATCACATCAAACATGAAAATGTAACAGGATCGTTGATCAGTGATGATGACAATGATGATGGCCATCAATCATCAATGACAAACAAACATACGGAAGGACGGATTGACAAATGGCTTGGTAGAGTGATGAAAGGATGGATGGATGAATGATGATGATAATTCGATGTTTATGGATTTTAATTAATGTTCAATTATTAATGAAAGTGACAATATGAGTAATGTCATGACTCATGACATGGGTAGTTATAAGTTATGAGTCTTGATTTGATTTGAATATGGAAAGGAATTAACCAATTTAACTTAACAATTTAATTTGCTCATGAAATGATAATGATGAGTGATCGTCAGCTATAAGTCAAGTCTATAATCTAGAATTAATTAATCAAGACTTTAATAGTTTATTTTTCTAATGTACTTGACAACCATCAAATCATCAATCATCGTTGTCATAGTCATCACCATTATTGCATCATCATTCGCGATTCTACAGCTCTCATAATCAATTAATAATCATAAATCATAGATCATAAATTTACTTATAACTTATATATGACAAAAAAATATTAATTAATATTAATTAGAAAAACGTAAAAAAAGGTAAACAAATATAATGAACACATATATTGTTTTAAAGTAGTTAAATTAAATTAAGTAAAGTAAATGGTTTTATTTCACAAACAAACTGGTAAATTATAAATTGTAAACCAAGAGATAAATTACAAACATTCATCATTGAGCATTCATCATCATCATCGAACCATCTTAGAATTATTAGAATATTAGTTACTCTGTTCATCATTGATTCATCTTAATCACCACCATCATCAGCATCATCAATCATTGTCATGACTCATCATAATCGTCATGAATCATGAATCATGAACCATCATCATCATCATCATCATGAACCATCATCATCATCATCATCACCATCAGAATAATCATCGTTATCATTACAGTCATTGTCATTGTCATCATCATCATCATCATCGGCATTTATTATTTTCATTCATCATCATGAAATAATCATTAGAATCATTTTATATAAATATATTAATTAAACATTACAATTGTCATGTATCATCATTATATATTATTTATTGAATATTATTATTCAGTGTCAGTATCATTCATCATTGTGGATAGCATTAAAAAACAATGTAATATAATATAATTATAAATTATAAATATAATAAATTGTAAATTAATGTATATAAACACAAATAAGAATAAGACAAACAAAATAAAATAAAAAATCATAAAATTATAAAATATAGTTATTTAATATAACTTATAATATAATATAACTATATTTTTTAATTGATGATAATCTAAAATTTTAAATAAATCATAATAATAAATAATTAATTTGATTAATTAATAATAATAATTAATAAAATTATTATTGAATCATCATGAATCATCATCATTGGAATTGGAATCAGAATAATCATCAGTAATCATCAGCATCACCAGCAGCATCACCATCAAAATTAAATCTGAATCATGAATCATGAATCATGAATCATGAATGAATCAAGAACCAAGAATGAAACATCAATACGTGATTCATCATTGAGGCATTATGTTTACGAGTTACAATGACATCATCAGACTCAATATGCAATCTCTTTTTTCTCCCACCGGTTTCCATGTTCAATCGCCTTCTGTGCTTGAATGTTGCGATCCTGGGAAACCGGGCAAGCACTAATCAGCATCAGCAAAAACCCAATGGCATGATGCTGCATCCGTGGTGCTTGAATTGATAGTTCCACATGAAGTTGTGGAACCCTAATCTACGATGGCAAAGGCCAATCCGTGAAATCTGGAGCCCGAAACTGAACGCTCCGTTTCTGGTTGATCTAAGACAAGTTCCTAAATAATATCTACCACAAGACGTTTTCGCCCTTGAGGAAGAATTGCTTTTCCTTTGGAAAGTATCACTCAAGTTTTTCTGACGTAACACGTCCCAAAAACAGGTTGGAAAAGCCGGATCGGTCAAAGCTGAGCCGGACAGCTGGGCATTCAAATAACAAGTTGCGCTTCTGAATTTTCATAGTTCAGATTCAGACAATCTAGAATCTAAGTCTAAGTCTAAGTCAATGTACGTGTCTAAATTTCAAAATCTATTCAATCTATTCATCTATTCTATCTAGAATCTATCTAGAATCTAGAATCTAGAATCTAGATTATCACTTGCCCTTCGACTCAACAAACTCCAAAGCCCTTGCCTGAAGAGATCCGGGAATAGACAGTGTGAGCTCCTTTGCTACGCCCATGGTCTTTGAAAGGCTCTGCGCAAGCTCATGGGGTGGTTTTGACCCATCCCTCACTGCAGTGGAAAAACGCTTGCAGCTCAATGTTCGGATGAGAGCAATGCTAGACAGCAAAGACATCGCGTTGATGTAGTCGGCGTCAGCTTTGGCAAAAAGAGTTCCATGCTCGTCCATCCACTTCTTGTAGGCAAGCTTCTGCTTGTCCATGGCCTACAAATATGCCGATCACGTTAAGTTGTGATAACAGCAAAAAACATAACTTGCAACAAGTGACGGGAATCATGCCAGTCACTTAACTCATGAAACTCCCCATGTAACCTTTGCCAGCACTGAAAGCGCTGAATTGATAGAAAGGAACTTAGCTACTTGCTGTAAGACTCTGAAGAAGTGCATTGAAAGTGAAACATGCTCAAACAAAAAGACGACAGAACAACGAAAACAATCAAACAAATTAATACAGATGACCTTGATCTCGCGAAGATTGTTTCCCAGCATTGTGCTCAACTCGAGCAGTGCTTTAGCATCAATTCCCTTGAGCTCCGGAATGCTGTCCAACTTGATGCTAGCACCAGAAGAAGAATCCAACGCAGGAATCTGAACCGCTGATGCGCAAGGAAGATCCATAGCGGTTGCCTGTCCAGCACCCTCTTGAAGGCTTTGTTCCTGACCAGGAGGCACAAACTGCTATGCAACACAGAAACATTGAGAAATCATGGTATGTTAATTTACTTCTGACTTTCATATGAATGATTCATTCTTATATGATATGATGATAGTATGATTTCAATCTTCTAACAATGAAAAAAGAACAAAAACATATTGTTGTGCTCTGCATGTATCATTGCATCAGTGTCTTTTAAACTCTAGACTCTAGACTTAAGTTAACCTGCATGTGAAGATAACGAAAATAGAATATCTAAGGAACTAAGGAGAAACTAATTGACTCTTGACTGTTCGCTTTTCTCATCCGACGATGCCTTCAACTTCCACCACGCTTGCACATCATCATTTGCCTTATTCACCAGCACAGTCACACAGGCAATCAAACCCTCCGGTGTGAATGGCGCTGGCTGCATGGCTTTGGCAATCTTTGTCACCGTGTCATTGTCAAACTCCTCGAGCTTGCATGTGACGTCGTAGAATGCAAGTGCCTCGTCGCAACTCATTGACAACTTACCTGGTGTGCAAAGCAAGAACTGCAAAGTTCAGCTAAATTGACTAAGCCTTACTGTGTGACTATGTGGTACCCTGGCACTCTAGCTCTTCTAGCAATCTAGATTCTAGATTCTAGAAGATGTTAGAAGTTAAACAGTTAAACAAATCATACTGATTCAAGATCCTAGTGAAATTGAAACTTGAAATGACAAGAGTTTGAAACTTGAAACTGAAAAGTATCAAATATCAATTGACACAGCTTCAATATATATATATATTGATTTATTTAAAGAATATTAAATAATATATATCATATAATCATATATTTTATTATTTTATATTATTTTATCTTTAACATATTTTATTGTTTTTATTATTTTTATTATATAATTATATATATTATATTATATTATTTTATAATTACAATAAAATATTATATATATAATATATATAATATATATTATATATATTTATAATATATATATAATTATTATATAAAAATTATATATATATATAATTTAAGTCAGTCATAAGAATTGAGAGTCAGATATTGCCGAGCTGCCAGCTAGCAGGAAAGAACCCACAAAGCTTGCCGTTGTCATCAGCAATTCTCGATCAGGCAACTCACTGGGAAGGCATGCCAAATGCAACGTCAATTTCTCCACATTCGTGTCCACATCCTTTTGCTTGATTTGCTGAATTTGGTCTTTCTCCTGCGAAACCACCTTGGACACACTGTCCTTGATCAAGTCGAGAATTGCCCATGCCGAACTCTGCACTTGACGAAACTCGACAGATGATGCAGCTTTTAGTAGAGAACGCACCACATTCATAGACAGCACAAATGAATCTGCTAGTTCGGGTTTGTTCGATGGAAGCTTGGAGACGATGGAAGTCTGGCCGGTGGGAATGTTTCAAGACTCTACAAGGCAGCTAGAAGCAACATAACAAAACACAACTAACTAAAATTAAAACTAAAACCAAAACCAAAACAAACCAATTGAATTTGATTAATGAAATAGTTTAAATTGTAAATAAATAAAATTGAAACCAGTGGCTGTAACAAACAAGCCTTTTCAGTGACTAGTACTAGTATAGTAATATAGTAGTTGGCTGGGCGCGCGCAGAAGGCCGCCTCACGAAACAGTGTTTTTGCTATTTCACTTCACCGGCGCCACAGCGAGAGTCCTTTTTTTTTTTGGTGCGTTTCGCCTCAGTGAAACCTCTTTTTTTGCCGTTTTTTGTTGTTTTTTTTGGCGTGGTGTTGGTTGGAGGGGTTGGGGGGGGTGGGGGGGTGGGGGGGTGTGATAACGTTCTTTGGACTTGAACACATCTGCGATGGTACGTCACGAGATCGTGGGGTGGGGTGGGGGGGTGTGATAACGTTCTTTGGACTTGAACACATCTGGGATGGTACGTCATGAGATCTATTCTTAGATTTCAACACATCTGGGATGGTACGTCATGAGATCTTTTCTTGGAATTCAACACATCTGGGATGGTACGTCATGAGATCTTTTCTTACAATTCAACACATCTGGGATGGTACGTCATGAGATCTTTTCTTACAATTCAACACATCTGGGATGGTACGTCATGAGATCTTTTCTTAGATTTCAACACATCTGGGATGGTACGTCATGAGATCTTTTCTTACAATTCAACACATCTGGGATGGTACGTCATGAGATCTTTTCTTAGAATTCAACACATCTGGGATGGTACGTCATGAGATCTTTTCTTAGATTTCAAAACATCTGGGATGGTACGTCATGAGATCTTTTCTTAGAATTCAACACATCTGGGATGGTACGTCATGAGATCTTTTCTTAGATTTCAAAACATCTGGGATGGTACGTCATGAGTTCTTTTCTTAGATTTCAACACATCTGGGAGGGTACGTCATGAGATCTTTTCTTGGATTTCAACACATCTGGGATGGTACGTCATGAGATCTTTTCTTGGAATTTAAAACATCTGGGATCATACGTCATGAGATCTTTTCTTACAATTCAACACATCTGGGATGGTACGTCATGAGATCTTTTCTTGGATTTCAACACATCTGGGATGGTACGTCATGAGATCTTTTCTTGGAATTCAACACATCTGGGATGGTACGTCATGAGATCTTTTCTTACAATTCAACACATCTGGGATGGTACGTCATGAGATCTTTTCTTGGATTTCAACACATCTGGGATGGTACGTCATGAGATCTTTTCTTAGATTTCAACACATCTGGGATGGTACGTCATGAGATCTTTTCTTAGAATTCAACACATCTGGGATGGTACGTCATGAGATCTTTTCTTAGATTAGATTTCAACACATCTGGGATGGTACGTCATGAGATCTTTTCTTAGATTTCAACACATCTGGGATGGTACGTCATGAGATCTTTTCTTGGAATTCAACACATCGTTGGTGGCTGTCGCTGAAACATTATATTCCCAGCTCTCTCAACAGAAAACATAAAAAAAGGAGATGATGCAACCTTGCATGAGCATGTGTCTTTAGAAGTGTTTCAATGGGCATGGAGAAACCATGCAGTTGTGGGAAAAAATCCAAGCGAGGTTCTCGAGCAACTGTCTCGACTTTTTGCACAGTAAGGACAACTTGGCGAACATGCGGTGGATGAAAATAAAAGTCATGCACTGAAGTGAATACACCTGAAAGTGTCTCAACTGAAGTAGTTTTTTTCGACGTCAAAATATGACACGCCAAGATATAAACGTGGACATCTGAAGTTCTACATGCATTTCGAATGGCCAGCGTGGAGGATTTGACATATCACCATTCATACATTTGTATCAAAACTGAGATGAAAGTGCACGAAACTATACGGCCATCTATGAGCGCCCGACCTTGTAGTTGTAGTGTTGTGTAATGTAGTGGAGTGGAGTGTAGTGTAGTGTAATGTAGTGTAGTGAAGCGAAGCGAAGCGACATCTGAACTTCCAAAAGTGGTCCGAACCCCTGGTGTTTTTAACATGTTGACTTCGAAATGTGCTTCGCGCCACAACCGCGTGCACTTTTTCGACATCTGAACCTCCAAAAGTGGTCCGAACCCCTATAGTGTTTTGTACATTTTGACTTGGAAATGTGCTTCGCGCCACAACGGCGTGTACTTTTTCGACATCTCAACTACCAAAAGTGGTCCAAACATGGTGTGCTTTGTACATTTTGACTTGGAAATGTGCTTCGCGCCACAACGGCGTGCACTTTTTCGACATCTCAACTTCCAAAAGTGGTCCGAACATGGTGTGTTTTGAATTGTGTCCATAGCTTCACTGGGGTGCTGCAGCAGTGGAGAAGTGCATATTGCCCGTCGCGCCGCATAATTTCCGTGTTTTATTTGAGATGGCTCAGTCGAGCTAGGTTTCTGCCGGCGCTATTGGTTACATTTTGGCTGAAAGCTACTCTCCAACCAGTTGGAGCAACGGGTCAGATACAAGCTTCCAACGTTCGTGGCTTTAGCCGCGAGTGCTTGGCTCAATAAATGGTCTCAGCAGGCACATGTGTTTTTGCTGTCCTCTTCGCTCCTCATTCAGTCATTGGTCTTTCATGTTACAGTTACAACCTGCTCGACTGTTCAATCCAGAGCAGAATATTCCATCCATTATATTCAATATTATTCAGATGGGTTGGGGGATTTGATTCTTTGTGAAGATAAGCCTCGATATCCCATTAACAATTGTACGTCGTTTGCGTAAGGGATCAAGGATGATGCGGTTGGCAGATGAAGCGACAACCACTGCGCCCCTGCCCGGGGTGCCTAGATCAAGTCCTGACGACCGCGTGACAGTTTCGGATTGGAGATGGAAAATGGATGAAACATGTGGGTGGATCTTGGTGGCTGTGGGCTGAATATATCTACTTGAAGCAGAGTGCTCAATCCGACTCACCCAGTTTGAAGTAACTTCAATCCCTGAGTCAATTTCGATCCGACTCAAGTATCAAAAGCGTCAAAAGTATCAACTAGTATGCAAGTGCAGTCTTGACTAAGTAGTTGGACCACCGCTCATAGAAGGCCGTGGCGTTTTTGTTGTTTTTTGGTCTCTTTGCATTGGTTTTTACAGCATTTCGTGTTGTTCTCGCCGTGCCTATGGTCCGTTTTTCAAGTTTTTTTTCTCCCATTTCTTGTTTTTTTGTTTTTTTTTTGGGGGGGGGGTTTTGGGGGGGTGATAACGTTCTGTCGCGTGCGTTCTACTTGACTCCGTTCTGTTGATGCTATGTTGTGAACTTTCTGCTTAGTCCTTTACACGCTCTTGATGCTACGTTGTGAACTTTTTTCTTAGAACTTTACACGCTCTTGATGCTACGTTGTGAACTTTCTTCTTAGAACTTTACACGCTCTTGATGCTACGTTGTGAACTTTCTTCTTAGAACTTTACACGCTCTTGATGCTACGTTGTGAACTTTCTTCTTAGAACTTTACACGTTTTTGATGCTACGTTGTGAACTTTCTGCTTAGAACTTTACACGCTCTTGATGCTACGTTGTGAACTTTCTTCTTAGAACTTTACACGTTTTTGATGCTACGTTGTGAACTTTCTGCTTAGAACTTTACACGCTCTTGATGCTACGTTGTGAACTTTCTTCTTAGAACTTTACACGTTTTTGATGCTACGTTGTGAACTTTCTGCTTAGAACTTTACACGCTCTTGATGCTACGTTGTGAACTTTCTTCTTAGAACTTTACACGTTTTTGATGCTACGTTGTGAACTTTCTGCTTAGAACTTTACACGCTCTTGATGCTACGTTGTGAACTTTCTTCTTAGAACTTTACACGTTTTTGATGCTACGTTGTGAACTTTCTGCTTAGAACTTTACACGCTCTTGATGCTACGTTGTGAACTTTCTTCTTAGACCTTAGTAGTGGCTGACAGGTAGTGAGATAAAGGTTTTCGTGAAGCCAGGGAAAAAGGTAGACATTGGAACCCAAGTCATCGACAGAACTTGGCTTGAGATGAAGACATGGCTGGGACGCAAATATCCAGTGAGCATTAGGAAAAACAAACACCGAATCAAAGACCCAACACTCGACAAATTAATTTTCCAGTTTGTCTTTAGACAAAGCGTCTTACCTTTGAACCCTGAAGGATTTATGTCTCAACTCCGCAGACTGCTGAAGTCCAATTGAGCGCCAATGGAAAAAGTGAAAGGAGCGCACGGATGGTCCCCATTGGCCCTACATACCGAACATGGTGTAAGAAAAAGATGCTGATGATGCTGATGATGATGATAATGATGATGATAATGCAGATGATGATGGTGATGATGTTGATGATCATTATGATGATGATGATGATGATGAAGATGGTGAAGACGGTGATGGCGGTGATAGCGATGATGCACAAAAGAGACTCCTTAGTTGCGGGTTAAAAAAATACAATATTTTACTCGCAGTTACAATGGTTTCTATAATGATAATATTTTCCCCAATGGAACTACGCATGAAACATGTGAAATCAAAGACTGTCCATAAAACGCAATGTAATTGCGTGATTCAAACCAGATTGAATCATTGAAAATCCTATTTTACACCACGGCCGATTACGCGCGGTGGACCTAGTTCAGTCCTTGACATCGCAGCGTTTGTGGAAAGTGGCAGCCACATTGCTGGTCGGCTTTGCAGGCTTTACCAGATTCAAGGCCATGGTTACAGTCCTCAAACATGGACAGCAAAGGATAAAGAACATATATGATTTGCAATCGAAACTGAACCCAGATTGACATTTTCTCACTAGCTGCCAGCGTTTCATGTGATGGTTGCCCCATCGTTCCGAGCATCAGCAAGCATTGTATGAGAAGGGAGACCCTGATCACAATGCCTGGGGCATGACCTTCCCAATGATTCTGTTGTTTTTGAGGGCCTGGTTTTGTGGGCCAAGTTAGTTACAAGTTCCACAACTCAGCAGGCAACTTACTCCAGGATACCCAGGATCAGGATGTGCCATGGCAGCTCCAATGGAAACACTTCCCACGCAGGCTGCAGATGTTTCACTGTGGCAATTTGGGCCCAAAAGTGTGGTGCAGGCTGAGAATGAGATTTTCTTCCAAGACCTTCGTGGGCTTCTGGTTGAAATGGCACAGCACTTGGTGAGTCACAACTGATTTTTGCAATTGTTCTATCTTTATTAAACTTTTCAGTCGAAAATGTCACGTTGGAACCCAAGGCACATCAATCTTTGGAGGGAAAACCTTCAGAGATGACAGAAGATGAGTGACTTGGCTCCCTCAAAGTGAGTTTCGGGCTGTGATCAATGCCATTCTCAATGGAAGGTACTTGGAACATCTGGAGCCGATTCTCAACACATTGGCCTGAGTCTCAGATAGTCTCCCTACAGCTCAGCCGTGATTAGTCAGTGCAGGAACAGGTCACAGCTCTGAGATTTTATGGGCGAATCTTATGAACTTGGTTCTATAGACATGAAATTGTGGTGATTTACCCTCTGGTAATTTGTTACATAGCTATTGAAAATGGCCATAGAAATAGTGGATTTACCCATTGAAAATGGTGATTTTCCATAGTTATGTTAGTTTACCAGAGGGTAACTGCTTTAGACTATCATCATTGTTCAACCACCTCTGTCGTTTGGGAATATTGGGTCGGTAGTTGCACTACGCAGTGGTTTCCCCACTGCTTTGACGTGGCTCTGGAGCTTCGCAAATGGTTCCATTCAATGCAGAATGTTTTCGGGTCAAACAGATATTGGACTATTTTCTTGATGTTCAGGCAGTGCACCACAGTGTGATAAGTGCGCACGGAATTGTTTCAAGCCCCAGTTCTGAGGCCTCAGATTGTATGGTGAAGCAACCAGAAAACCTCAAGTCGTTTGTACAGCAGTGGGCGAGAAGCTAAGATGGGGCCGGGGTGGTGTTTTTTTTTACATTTGGCACTGTGAAATTCTAAAGTCCTGGAATGTGTTTGAAGCAGTTTTTTTAGTCTATACTGCATTTGATTCTTGAAGTTGTTCAATGGTTTCAACTTGTTGGTTATGCAGATTGAGGTTGAAGACAAGCACAATGACCAGAAGGCTCGAAGAGCCATGGACTGAAATCTGAGCATTTCAATGTTCACATATTTTCGCGTGGATTGCACGCGCTTAGCCGACTTTCTTGGTGTTTTTCCAACCCATATGTTTTTCTGGTCATTCAGTGGCCCGTCAACCATTCCCCCATGGAATATTCCCAGTAGATGATAGTGTCCCATAATTATCCGAGTATTACCCCCCAATAATTCTATATAATTCTATACGGTTTCAAATATTCCCATATCATTATCTCATGGAAAATACTGGTTCGTACCCCCATTTTTTATGGGTTTACCATGCTTTACCATGGTTTACCAGTATTGTGAACTATCCCATGAAAACCATGATGACAGGCCATGGAAGGAGTTTCGCCTTTCGGACGAATTGCAATGCAAAGTTGGAAGCCTAAAGCATCCATGGAGGACAGCAGAAAAGTGGGGATGGGTCAAAACCCTAGGTACCCCTGTAGTTCACATCAAAATAGCTGGGATTTATGGAGGTTCATCCCCCCAAAAAATGTAAGTATAGGTATTGATCCATAGCCAAGTGGCAAACAATATGGAGAGTCCAGATGTGTCCAGATGATTTCACGATCAATATAGGGGTAATCCATGGGGATTCAACATGATTTGACTCTACAAAAATTAGAATTCATGATGAAATCATGATGATCTAACCATGAAGAAAATGTTGGGAATATCGAGTCAATCTCATGATTTAACCGTTTAACCATCAATCTGGTTGGGAACTCATAGGGGTTTAACATTCCATCAGAAAATTTGCATATTTGGGGAATCTATGGTGAAAATTTGTTGGAAATCCATGGCAACTTAGCAACTCAACTTGGCCAGGAGTCGCCAGAGCTTCAGGGTCTCAGACAGGAGCACGGTTTCCTTCAAGAGGTGGCCTTGGATACAAAAGAAATGGTCGAATTTCCCAGATCTTTGAATGCCAACATATTTGAATCAGCATTTTGACATATATCTGGAAAATTTGACCATTAAATATGGTCCAAATATATATCCAATATATTGACATATATCCTATTGCAGATACAAAAGGATCCCAACATATTTTCCACATATTTTCCACATATGTTCCAGATCAGCGACAAGCACTTCATCGTGCAAATCAACTTTTGGCGAAGCGGACTCTGCCAGGTGCTTCAGTCTTCAGAGCGTGGACGCAAAGTCTTCCATGCTGTGCAGCAGAGAGGTGCAAAGGATGTAACATCTCAGAGACTGACCTCAGGATATATCAATGTTACATGATATAACTCATCTAAAAATTGATATAACCATGATACAGGATAACCCTGATGTAACTGTTATTGATGCACTGTTGGTATCATGGTTATATCAATGTTACATCAATTTTTATATGAAAATCCTTGGGTTCCTGTTGATATTCAGTGATGTTCGATGCATTTTCACTCCCCCAAGTCTGCAACTTGGTGAACATGTCGCCAGATCGAACGGGCCTCTTGTCCCTCTTGGAACCCGCCCATTGCGAGAGCTCGGTGGTGCCACTTCAAGCACAGCCAGTGCAGAGAGGCCTGGATTTTGGCGGATTTTCAGCCAAGCGATGCAGATTATGGTGATGTTCTAGTAAATTTTGAACGAAAACTGGCAGTGAGATTGGTGGAATCTTCAAATGTCTGCAGGTTTTTCGGCATTGCACAACCTGGGGAAGGTCCTACGGAGTTTGAGACATGAAGGAGAGAAGTTGGGAGTGTGGTGCATTGTTTCAACATTTCACCTGTGGTAAGCCATGGGTCATTAAATGTCCCCATTGAACATCACCCAACCATTAGGCATATGGTCTATAAATGTCTATAATGGCTACTATAAGGTGATGTCCAATATTCCCAAAATGGGACATTTACCAACCCCTTAAGCCCAATATTAAACCTACCATTTGCAGATGGTTGAGTTCCCCCACCTATAAAAATATGGTGATGTTTGGGATGTTTCGTATCTGGCTGGTGGTTTGGAACATGACTTTTATGTTTCCACTAATATTGGGAATTTCATCATCCCAAACTGACTTTCATATTTTTCAGAGGGGTGGCTCAACCACCAACCAGTTATTGGGTTTACCACATTAAGTCACCATGTCACATCACCAACTCTAATAACTGGTTACCACTGAAACCACCAACCAGTTATTTACCACATGGTTGGTGGTTTACCAATAACCAGTTATACTGCATTATTAGTTATTAGACTTGGTGACATGTTGACACATTCCCTGCAGGAATCACCAGTGCATCGGCTGCCTTCACGTATTTCAGCCCGGATCAGGAATTTTTTTCAGCAGCGACATGTGAAGTCATCGCAATGCCGCAGAGATGCGTAAAATACTTTAAAATAGCATTCGTATGCCTTGGTAGTGTCTTCTAATAGCCTGAACCAGTTTTATCATGTTGTGAATTTATGATACAATATGCTTCATCATATTCTTACTAGACAATAATGCAACACTGCCAGCAGCAATCCATGACTCGCAGCCATTTAACGCTCAAACCCCAGAGGCGACATCAGCTACAAAATTCAGGACACATCTTTGCCCCCAAAAGTGTTGGTGAATCCCGAACTCCAGATCTCAACCCCTAGAAATTGTCCATTGCTTCCCTTTCCCGCCATGGTGTCGCACGCTGTCCGGCTGTCGTGGCCCTGGGATCCAACCATTTTTCATCTGTTGTGGAAACCGAAGGATGGGCCAAATCTCCAACACCTTCTGAGGCCCATTTTTGATGCACATTTGCAGACACAAAGGCCATGAGATGGGGTTCCGAGGTGTGGGTATAATGAGCCGACTTTCCATGTGTTGTATCATATTTACAGATGTGTTCTTCCAGCTTCAAAGACATCTCAAATCCACAGAGGATCGGAGGCTCGTTGCAGAAAATCATCGCATGTGTGGGAAATACATTGAATTGCATGGAATGAACAGATGATTTACCTGATGATTTACCTGATGATTACCTGATGATTTACCTGATGATTTACCTGATGATTTACCTGATGATTAGCTGATGATTTACCTGATGATTTACCTGATGATTTACCTGATGATTTACCAGATGATTTACCTGATGATTTACCTGATGATTTACCTGATGATTTACCTGATGATTAGCTGATGATTAGCTGATGATTTACCTGATGATTTACCTGATGATTTACCTGATGATTTACCTGATGATTTACCTGATGATTTACCAGATGATTTACCTGATGATTTACCTGATGATTTACCTGATGATTTACCTGATGATTTACCTGATGATTTACCTGATGATTAGCTGATGATTAGCTGATGATTTACCTGATGATTTACCTGATGATTAGCTGATGATTTACCTGATGATTTACCTGATGATTACCTGATGATTAGCTGATGATTTACCTGATGATTTACCTGATGATTAGCTGATGATTTACCTGATGATTACCTGATGATTTACCTGATGATTTACCTGATGATTTACCAGATGATTTACCTGATGATTTACCTGATGATTTACCTGATGATTTACCAGATGATTTACCTGATGATTTACCTGATGATTTACCTGATGATTTACCTGATGATTAGCTGATGATTAGCTGATGATTTACCTGATGATTTACCAGATGATTTACCTGATGATTTACCTGATGATTTACCTGATAATTTACCTGATGATTTACCTGATGATTTACCTGATGATTTACCTGATGATTTACCAGATGATTTACCTGATGATTTACCTGATGATTTACCTGATGATTTACCTGATGATTTACCTGATGATTAGCTGATGATTTACCTGATGATTTACCTGATGATTTACCTGATGATTAGCTGATGATTAGCTGATGATTTACCTGATGATTTACCTGATGATTTACCTGATGATTTACCTGATGATTTACCTGATGATTTACCAGATGATTTACCTGATGATTTACCTGGTGATTTACCTGATGATTAGCTGATGATTAGCTGATGATTTACCTGATGATTTACCTGATGATTAGCTGATGATTAGCTGATGATTTACCTGATGATTTACCTGATGATTAGCTGATGATTTACCTGATGATTAGCTGATGATTAGCTAATGATTTACCTGGTGATTTACCTGATGATTAGCTGATGATTTACCTGATGATTAGCTGATGATTAGCTGATGATTTACCTGATGATTAGCTGATGATTAGCTGATGATTTACCTGATGATTTACCTGATGATTAGCTGATGATTTACCTGATGATTGGCTGATGATTAGCTGATGATTTACCTGATGATTAGCTGATGATTAGCTGATGATTAGCTGATGATTTACCTGATGATTAGCTGATGATTAGCTGATGATTTACCTGATCATTAGCTGATGATTAGCTGATGATTTACCTGATGATTTACCTGATGATTAGCTGATGATTTACCTGATGATTTACCTGATGATTAGCTGATGATTTACCTGATGATTTACCTGATGATTACCTGATGATTAGCTGATGATTTACCTGATGATTTACCTGATGATTAGCTGATGATTTACCTGATGATTTACCTGATGATTTACCTGATGATTTACCTGATGATTTACCTGATGATTTACCTGATGATTAGCTGATGATTTACCTGATGATTTACCTGATGATTTACCTGATGATTTACCTGATGATTTACCTGATGATTTACCTGATGATTAGCTGATGATTTACCTGATGATTTACCTGATGATTTACCTGATGATTTACCTGATGATTTACCTG
>CAMXCT020002589.1:0-94183 GCA_947184155.2 Cladocopium goreaui
CGCACTGTGGTAAAACAGCGGTTTTTAGATGCGACCGTTTGGGCGTGTAGTACCCCACTAAACGCTCCGCGCTGTGGCCGGAGACACATTTTCGCCGTTTCCTGGCGTTCGGTTGTAATTATTTTTTAAAGATCAATATAGTTTAGAAAAAAGAGCCACTACACGCTACACGCTGGACCTGTTTTGCTGGTTTTTTCCACGGTAAAAGGCGTGTAGTGCCACAACTGTCGTACTAAACGCTCACCCTCTGTAGGTTCAGTGTCACACACGCCGTAAATACCGCACCTGCCACCAAAATCTGCACTAAACGCTGTCAGTTTTCACACCGTGACTGCCGGAGTATTGCGCATGCCAAGCAAATCAAACCCGCAGGGGCGACAGCAAAGTTAGCGCAAAACAGCGCGCTTTCTGCAAGACGGGAAAAAGGCATTTGCATCCTCTGTTGCACCTCCGGTTCTCGACCATGCGAACTTGGAGCAAAACAAACAATCTTTCAGGATGAGCCTGGCGGCAGGCTTCAAAGCAGGCTTCGAGGCAGCCTCGAGGCTGTAGAAATTGCAACAAAACAAAAAATGTAAGGATGAGGGAGAATTTTCGAGGCAAGCCTCGACGGCTGAAATTGGAGCAAATGCACATGAATGTCTATATTTTTAAACAGGTTTCACCTTCATTGAAAGGGCCGTTGCAACTTTACGCTTTACATGGGCCAATGTTCCTTTTTGTTGACCATCTTGGCTTTTCGCTGTCCCCTCTCGGTCTATTCCCAAATTGACAGCGGGTGCGGAATAAAAATTGTAGCTGTGTTCGTATCAGCAAAAAATACACTTTCTAGGCACCAACCCACCAACTCAGATCCAGGACCAACCCACCAACCCAGATCCAGGAAGTGTGTCAACGACATCTGTCCAAAACAAACAGCCACCTGCACCAAATGCAAGCAACCAAAACAATCAGTCCACGCAGACAGGAGTCAAGAAATTCAGCAGCCCCAAACGAACGCCATAAAGACATTCAGCAGCCAAAGACTTTAGTGTTTGGCGACAAGCCTGCTTCATCATGGCCCCGAAAACGGGATCCAAAAAACTAGTAGAAACATGGCGGCCATAAAGGGACCTCGACTGTACAAGAAACAAATTGGGACGCACAGAGAGAAAAAGCATGTGTTAACACTTACGCTCATGCTTGCAAAACATCTGCGGGCAGCAGCAAAAATTTCCGATGGTTGGCCCCACTTTTGGGTCCAAATCTGGACCCCAAAACGGGGCCCAAGCAAAGACTTAAAAGAAGGAATGAAAATGTGATCCAATTCTGGAACCCATTTTGGGGTTCATATTTGGACCCAAAAATGGGGTCAGCCATCGGAGAATTTCGTTGCTGCCCGCAAATGTTTTGCAAGCAGATTTGCGACCCAGCAGCCTGAACATGAATGTCAACACATACCTTTTTCTCTTTGTGCGTCCCAGGCCGCTTGCTACTGTCGAGGTCCCTCTATCGCAGCCTGTTTTGAACACTTTTTTCGGCCCTGTTTTAGGGGCCATGATGAAGCAGGTTTGTTGGCATTCGAGGCACTCCGAGGCTCACCGAGGCCTGCCCGAGGCCAGGCCTCGGACGCAAACTGAATGGCACGAGGAAAAGCGAGGGCTCGAATCTATATAATACACGTCAAGACTGAATGATCTGAAACCAAAAAACGCTGGCGATGATCACCAGCCAAGATATCCATTGCTTTCATGAAAGCCTGCAGTCCAAAATGAGGACACATGCCCCGTGTGGGACCTTAACTTCAAAGCACATGCAGATTTTCGTCCCTCGATATGTTCCGTCTCTCTTGCGAAATAAAGAACATACCATGTGGCCGCCACGGCCTCACCTCCATGTGATCCTGCATTTTTTAGTTTTTGCGCGGGCAGCGCAGAACCCCCACACCCCCGGTGGCAATGCTGCTGTGGAACGCTGTAAAGAAGCATATGACAGCTTCAGTCCATCTCACACTGACGCAGCATTGCTGCTGGGGAGCGGGGCGTGTTCAACAGATCTCTTAAAGCGGCAGGCGCAATATTTCAAAAGCTTAAGTCCGTGGCAGGCGCAGTACTTTGGCAGCTAACAACCCCGTTGCAGGCACAATATTTCAGAAGCAAACATGGCCACATCACAGCTTAAACCCGTGGCAAGCGCAGCATTTCAGAAGTAAAGAACCACACATCTCAACCTGTGGCAAATATTACAAACAAACATGGCCACCTCACAACTTAAACCCTGACAACTGCGGTACTTGACAAACAAACATGGCCACCTCGCAGCTTAACCTGGACACCTTAAACGCTGGCAGGCGCAGTAATTCAGAAGCTAACATGGCCACTACAAAGCGTAAACCCTGGCAGGGGCAGTTTTTGACAAGCAAACATGGCCACCTCACAGCTTAGCCCGTGGCAAGTATTTGACAAACAAACGTGGCCACCTCACAGCTTCAGCCGCGGCAGGGTTTAAGCTGTGGGGTGGCCATGTTTCCTTTTGAAATACTGCGCCTGCCAAGGTTTGTGCACAGAAGCCTGCCGTGTAGTGCCACAACTGGCGGCACTACACGCTCACCCTCTGTGATTTTGGCGTGACGCAGAGCGCAAATACTGCGCCTGCCAGCAAAATCGGCACTAAACGCTTCGCACTGTGGTAAAACAGTGATTTTTAGATGCGACCGTTTGGGCGTGTAGTACCCCACTAAACGCTCCGCGCTGTGGCCGGAGACACATTTTCGCCGTTTCCTGCCGTTCGGTTGTAATTATTTTAAAAGATCAATATAGTTTAGAAAAAGAGCCACTACACGCTAGACGCTGGACCTGTTTTGCTGTTTTTTTCCACGGTGAAAGGCGTGTAGTGCCACAACTGTCCTACTAAACGCTCACCCTCTGTGGTTCAGTGTCACACACGCCGTAAATACCGCACCTGCCACCAAAATCTGCACTAAACGCTGTCAGTTTTCACACCGTGACTGCCAGAAGTATTGCACATGCCAAGCAAATCAAACCCGCAGGGGCCACAGCAAAGTTAGCGCAAAACAGCGCGCTTTCTGCAAGACTGGAAAAAGGCATTTGCATCCTCTGTTGCAACTCCGGTTCTCGACCATGCGAACTTGGAGCAAAACAAACCATCTTTCAGGATGAACCTGGCGGCAGGCTTCAAAGCAGGAGTCAAGAAATTCAGCAGCCCCAAACGACGCCATCAAGACATTCAGCAGCCAAAGACTTCAGTGTTTGGCGACAAGCCTGCTTCATCATGGCCCGAAAACGGGATCCAAAAAACTAGTAGAAACATGGCGGCCATAAAGGGACCTCGACTGTATCTACACAGTGGTTCCTTGTCATGTGTGGCAACCGTGGGACTCCACGTTGACCGTGTGAGACTCTGGAACTGCACGGGCTGACTGGCACTGGGGTGTTCGTGGCTGCTGGTGCTGCAGGTTGTGCTACTTGAAGGGGGTGGGTCACCACTTCCTGCTGGTTTGATCATTTGATGTGTGTAACGACCTGGCAGAAGCAATGAAGGCATTCGACGGAAAAAAGTTGACCGCGCGAGGAGCTCCACACTTGCAAGCCTGCATCAATATTGTCGAGCTTGCGATCATCGCTAACTCGATCGCATTCGATTCAGTTTTGAAAGCGGTATGCACCGCAAAAGTGCACTACAGCTCCAATGATGATGATGCTGGGGAAAGAACAACTGAGCGGACTCTGAGCGTGCCCTGAGTGCCGTAGCTATTGCTGTCATTTTCACCTTAGATCTTGTTTCACCTTCCTGTTTCACCGTTTTTTCGTTTCTCACCACTCCCGTTGCGACCCGGCGTTGTCGGTGTTTGCTTCGAAGTGCCAAGGTGTAATGTCATGCTTGTACGGCTGCTCTTTGTGATCTCGGGGATCCTGGCTGGGGGGATCCCTGGTTTCCGCATGGAGCTTTGTTGCTTCGCTCACCCACCAACATGGCCCATTGGTGTGTTTTGTGGTTTTCCTGTTTTGCTTCTTGTTTTGGGCCATTCTTAAATGACACATAAGATGTCATTTTGCATGTAAATCCCATTGCTGGTGGCGATCCCACTTCTCTGTGTCGTTTTTGTTTTGGTTTTGTTGTGGTTGTGTGTTTTTTGCCTGTTTTTGCTTTGTTGCTTTTGGTTTGCTTTCTTGTCTGTTTTCTTGCTGGGACAGCTTCTGGACTGCGTACTGGTCCACTACCAGCACTTTTGTGGCTTTCGACAAGTTGACAGCCCTGCATGTAAATTACAATTCAACTGTTTGCCGCGATTGAATGTGTGTAACGACCTGGCGGAAGCCATGAAGGCGTTGGATGGAAAAAAAAATGTCCAGTCTGCCGACAGACACAAGTAATTAGAGCCGTAGTAGTGCAGGTAAAAGCAGAATATACGAATGTACCTGTCCAGACTGACGTGAGGCGAAGCCAACAAAAGCAAGACGCAAAAAGAGAGAAACCAGCAGAGACAACCAACACACACAAACCAACAAAATAAAAACCAGGCCACGCCAACAAAACAACCCAAAACCACGAAGGAGGGGGAGCCACAAACACCAACCAGGACAGCGGCAACAAGGCGGGCAGACAAGACCAAACAGAGCGAGGGCGCGGGGGGAAGAAGGCAAGCGGGGACTAGCAAACAAGGAAAGAGAGGACGCCTGGGAAGGCAGCAGAGGTAGGAGGGAGAAAGCAGCACAAGCTAAGAAGGCGTGCGCGTGCAGCTTTAGCGATGTTCTAAGGCGATTCTGGATCACCCAAGGGCGAATACTTCAGTACCGCAGCGAGGGGCACATAAACAACACCCACAATATGGTGGAGAGGGCAAAGCCCCACACAGGGCCGAAGCCTTTGTTGCCAAGAAGCGAAGGGAAGACAGGAGCCAATCAGCCACGACACGCCATGCAAAAGGTGTGACAACCGGACCGTTGCAAATACAACCAGATATCCGGAACAGAAACTGACTGGACCAGAATACACCAGAAGAAAACTAAGGGGGGAGGGGAGGGGGGAAACCAGGAGGGAGCGGGCCAAACCGCAAGCACCCAAGCCACCAGGGAAAACCACACGAGAAGCGCACAGGCAATGGCCAACCAAAACAGGGACGTCCGGATCTCGACGCCAAAGCGACGAAAAGACGATTTTGAAGCACTTTTTAAAAGAATTTTAAAAGGAAAATTACTATTGGGGTACGCCCATGCGTCACCAAGCAAAACTGCCTGTTTTTTGAGGCCCTGATTTTGGAACCTCATTTTGGCTCTATGGGGGTACGCCCATGCGTCACCGCAAAACTGCCTGTTTTGAGGCCCTGGTTTTGGAACTTCATTTTGCTCAATCTTGCGGCCGCTTCTTGCTACTTTATTGCCTCCTTAGTTGGCGGACTTCGCTGCAACGCCTCAAGGTTGCTGCGCATGTGTTGGTCAAGTCGTGGTTTGCCGCGCCGCTTCCTCCTTGCACCTTTCAATACTTCGTCAGAAAAGTGAAAAACGCCCATAGAAAACATGGGTGAAAGGGTGTTCCGCATGGACGCAGTCTGAAGCAAGGCACATGTAATGTTTGAAGCGTCTAGGCTCCACAGCCTCTTTGAGGCGGGTGCCCACAAGCCTTTTTTTTCATCACTGGTACCCCTCTTTGCGGTCGAAGCTGTTTCTAGACCAGTTCAGTGGAAAGGATATGGGGTTCTTCGTCCATATTTGACGTTTTACTTTGGGTGATTTTTCCCTGGTTCTTGGGTTTTAGATGTGAGTGTGCAGGTTTCGTCGAGGCGTAGCAACTGAAACGGGTTTAAATGCGTGGCTTACCGTCCTTCCTTGACACAATTTTAGGCCGTTTGTGATGTTTCTAGAAGATTTAGAGATTTTGTTTTTTGTTTCCAAGCTGCTGACTTTACATTTGCATGGAAATATTTTGGATGGATTTATCTTGCAAATTTCATTTTGTGTTTGGGTTCTGCTCTGTAAGTTAGTGAATTTGACGGAAGCTTGTGTCAGTTTTTGTCGAAAGAACCAACTTTGCGACATGTTTGAGAATTGGATCAGACCCCGGAATGGCATGGGCCATGTCCATCTCCAGGAGACAGCGGTCAAGAAAAGAAGCAATGGCATGAGGACCGATCGAATTCACAGTAAGACAACATTGCATGGTAAGAACCATGTCTTTTTGTGTCTGCTGCCAGGAAAGGGCTGAGGCGTGTTTGCATCTGCGTGAGTCACATGCTTTGGCAAAGGACGTCGTCCGGAAAGCTGATTTCTATAGGAGGTGTTTGTTTGAGAGGTGTAAGGTGGGAAAGTGTCTTTTTTGTCTGTAGCGGAGCCGTGCCTGCCGAAGCAAGTAGATGGATCCAGCTGTGCTTCGGCCAGGTGAAATGGAAAGAGGCCACAGGAATTTAAAGTAGGTGCGTGAAACTGATGCCGAAGACTGGTTGACTTCCAAGCGCTTTGGCCGCGCGCCGCCCATACAATGCTAGAGCTTGTCATTGTGCAGAATGTGGCCCTTATATCTTCCAGGTTCCACTCCTTTCTGCGTTTTGGAAAATACTATTGTATACGGCCAAAGCGGCGACAGGGTCGTAATCTGTCACAGACAAGGGGATTAGCGGGTCGTAATTTGAGAGTGCACGGGTCGTAATTTCAAGTGCGAGGGTCGTAATCTGTCACAGACAAGGGGATTAGCGGGTCGTAATTTGAGAGTGCACGGGTCGTAATTTCAAGTGCGAGGGTCGTAATCTGTCACAGACAAGGGGATTAGCGGGTCGTAATTTGAGAGTGCACGGGTCGTAATTTCAAGCGCAAGGGTCGTAATCTGTCACAGACAAGGGGATTAGCCTGTCGTAATTTGAGAGCGCACGGGTCATAATTTCAAGTATGAGGGTCGTAATGTGTCACAGACAAGGGGACTGGCGGGGCGGAACTTGACAGTGCAAGGGGCGTAATTTCAAGTGCGAATGTCGTAATCTGCCAGAGACAAGGGGATTGGCGGATCGTAATTTGACAATGCAAGGGTCGTAATTTCAAGTTGAAGGTCTAAATTCAATAATTTGTCCAAGCCATTGGGATTTGTCCCATTCTGCGATCCATGGAGCCACTGGACGATGCTCCTTTCCTACTTTTCGACTTGGTCTCTGCTTGGAGATTAAAATGGCATTTGCGCCCTTGTCCGTAATTCCGGGGTGTTCTAAAGTGTTTGGGCTGTTCCCGGATTGGGGCTCAAAATCGTGGTTTTCCTCCAACCACATCGGTGTTCCTTAGGAGTAATCCCGTGAGCTCCGTGTTCCTTGGCTGCATCTTTCTCGTCCAGCTTCTTCTTCTGATTCTGTCCCTGGCTTTAAGGTTGCGGCGCCTTACGCTCTCTTTTTTCCTTTGTAATTCCGTGGGCTTCTGCCTGGCTCCCTTTGGACCCCAGTCTTGGCAATGTTGAGGACGCGCGTAGCAAGAGAAATCCTTGTATGCTTTGTTTCCTCCCTTACAAATCAACATTGCTTAAAAGGGGCAGGGGGGACGCCAGCATTTTCGCCACGATTCTCAGAATGTCTCCACAGCGAAACTTTGTTCCCCTGTTTCACTGGTCCGCTGAGCAAATTGCTCCACTGTTTGAACATATGCAGCCTGCAGGTGTTGGATACTGGCAATTTCACATTTTGCATCTTCCAATGAAAGGATGCTTGCAGCGAACTCTGCCACCCAAGGATGCAATAAAGTAGCAAGAAGCGGCCGCAAGATTGAGCAAAATGAGGTTCCAAAACCAGGGCCTCAAAACAGGCAGTTTTGCGGTGACGCATGGGCGTACCCCCATAGTAGCAAGCATGCCGTTGATTTTCCCATGCGTGAGACTTGACTGTGTATCTTCTGCAAGTAAAACATGTCTTGACTATGTTTGGTCTGTGAATGTATTCATGCTCTCTGTTTGAGTAATTTTGCCCGCCCAAGTCTCCCTTCCTTCTTTGGTTGAAGTTGTTTGTTGCACACTTGAATAAGATCGCCCAGCAGACCGCTGAATGAACATCATCTCTACACGTCCTTGTTTGCGTCCCCGTACAAATTTGGGGCCCCGGATTGCATTTTGGGGCCTGATTTGGGTCCAATTTTGGTCCTTGTTTTGGGTTCCATTTTTGGGCCCCGTTTTGGGGCCCTTGATTTTGTTTGTAATTGTAAGGGCCCAAAACGGTGCCCAAAAATGGAACCCGAAACGGGGACCAAAATATGACCCGAATCAGGCCTCAAAATGCAATCCGGGGCCCCAAATTTGTACTGAGACGCAAACAAGGTCTACATGATCTTCATTCAGCGGTCTAATGGGCGATCGGATTCAATTGTGCAACTAACAACTTCAAACAAAGAAGGAAGGGAAACTTGGGCGGGCAAAATTGCTCAATTTACTTGCAGAAGATACACAGTCAAGTCTCACGCAGGAGAAAATCAACAGCATGCTTGCTACTATGGGTACGCCCATGCGTCACCGCAAAACTGCCTGTTTTGAGGCCCTGGTTTTGGAACTTCATTTTGCTCAATCTTGCGGCCGCTTCTTGCTACTTTATTGCCTCCTTGGTTGGCGGACTTCGCTGCAACGCCTCAAGGTTGCTGCGCATGTGTTGGTCAATTCGTGGTTTGCCGCGCCGCTTCCTCCTTGCACCTTTCAATACTTCGTCAGAAAAGTGAAAAACGCCCATAGAAAACATGGGTGAAAGGGTGTTCCGCATGGACGCAGTCTGAAGCAAGGCACATGTAATGTTTGAAGCGTCTAGGCTCCACAGCCTCTCTGAGGCGGGTGCCCACAAGCCTTTTTTTTTCATCACTGGTACCCCTCTTTGCGGTCGAAGCTGTTCTAGACCAGTTCAGTGGAAAGGATATGGGATTCTTCGTCCATATTTGACGTTTTACTTTGGGTGACTTTTCCCTGGTTCTTGGGTTTTAGATGTGAGTGTGCAGGTTTCGTCGAGGCGTAGCAACTGAAACGGGTTTAAATGCGTGGCTTACCGTCCTTCCTTGACACAATTTTAGGCCGTTTGTGATGTTTCTAGAAGATTTAGAGATTTTGTTTTTTTTGCTGACTTTACATTTGCCTGGAAATATTTTGGATGGATTTATCTTGCAAATTTCATTTTGTGTTTGGGTTCTGCTCTGTAAGTTAGTGAATTTGACGGAAGCTTGTGTCAGTTTTTGTCGAAAGAACCAACTTTGCGACATGTTTGAGAATTGGATCAGACCCCGGAATGGCATGGGCCATGTCCATCTCCAGGAGACAGCGGTCAAGAAAAGAAGCAATGGCATGAGGACCGATTGAATTCACAGTAAGACAACATTGAATGGTTAAGAGCCATGTCTTTTTGTGTTTGCTGCCAGGAAAGGGCTGAGGCGTGTGCAAAGGACGTCGTCCGGAAAGCTGACTTCTATAGGAGGTGTTTGTTTGAGAGGTGTAAGGTGGGAAAGTGTCTTCTTTTTTGTCTGTAGCGGAGCCGTGCCTGCCGAAGCAAGTAGATGGATCCAGCTGTGCTTCGGCCAGGTGAAATTCAAAGAGGCCACAGGAATTTAAACTAGGTGCGTGAAACTGATGCCGAAGACTGGTTGACTTCCAAGCGCTTTGGCCGCGCGCCGCCCATACAATGCTAGAGCTTGTCATTGTGCAGAATGTGGCCCTTGTATCTTCCAGGTTCCATTCCTTTCTGCGTTTTGGAAAATACTATTGTATACGGCCAAAGCGGCGACAGGGTCGTAATCTGTCACAGACAAGGGGATTAGTGGGTCGTAATTGAGAGTGCACGGGTCGTAATTTCAAGTGCGAGGGTCGTAATCTGTCACAGACAAGGGGATTAGCGGGTCGTAATTTGAGAGTGCACGGGTCGTAATTTCAAGTGCGAGGGTCGTAATCTGTCACAGACAAGGGGATTAGCGGGTCGTAATTTGAGAGTGCACGGGTCGTAATTTCAAGTGCAAGGGTCGTAATCTGTCACAGACAAGGGGATTAGCCTGTCGTAATTTGAGAGCGCACGGGTCATAATTTCAAGTATGAGGGTCGTAATGTGTCACAGACAAGGGGACTGGCGGGTCGTAACTTGACAGTGCAAGGGTCGTAATTTCAAGTGCGAGTGTCGTAATCTGCCAGAGACAAGGGGATTGGCGGATCGTAATTTGACAATGCAAGGGTCGTAATTTCAAGTGTGAAGGTCATAATTCATAATTTGTCAAAGCCATTGGGATTGTCATTCTGCGTCAGGGAGAACCTGGACGATGCGCCGTTCCTACTTTCGACTTGGTCTCTGCTTGGAGATTACATGGCATTTTGCCGCCATTGTCGTAATGCCGGGGTGTTTTAAAGTGTTTGGGCTGTTCCCGGATTGGGGGCTCAAAATCGTGGTTTTCCTCCAACCACATCGGTGTTCCTTAGGAGTAATCCCGTGAGCTCCGTGTTCCTTGGCTGCATCTTTCTCGTCCAGCTTCTTCTTCTGATTCTGTCCTGGCTTTAGGTTGCGGCGCCTTACGCTCTCTTTTTTCCTTTGTAAATTCCGTGGGCTTCTGCCTGGCTCCCTTTGGACCCCAGCTTGGCAATGTTGAGGACGCGCGTAGCAAGAGAAATCCTTGTATGCTCTGCTTCCTCCCTTACAAATCAACATTGCTTAAAAGGGGCAGGGGGACGGCAGCATTTTCGCCACGATTCTCAGAATGTCTCCACAGCGAAACTTTGTTCCCCTGTTTCACTGGCCCGCTGAGCAAGTTGCTCCACTGTTTGAACATATGCAGCCTGCAGGTGTTGGACACTGGCAATTTCACATTTTGCATCTTCCAATGAAAGGATGCTTGCAGCGAAGTCCGCCACCCAAGGAGGCAATAAAGTAGCAAGAAGCGGCCGCAAGATTGAGCAAAATGAGGTTCCAAAACCAGGGCCTCAAAACAGGCAGTTTTGCGGTGACGCATGGGCGTACCCCCATAGTAGTAGCGCCAAAATTGCGAAAATCTGCTGCCAAATCACTGTCGCAGCCTTGATGCAGCCATTCCAATACGATTTTCGATCTTAGCTGCAAAAGACAGTAGTATTACGCATGCAGCCGCGGCACCGAGCAACCACAGACACAACCACTCGTTGCAAAACACATAGGAGGAACAATTCGCGCACAAAACGACCGCAGCCGCACCCGTCGCACAGACAAGGTACCTTTCATCGTCGGCTGCAGCCACTTTACATGGAAAAACGCACGGTTTCGTGCTCCGGCTTCCTCCCCAAAACATAGCCCATGCAACATTCATGCAGCCATTACAATGCGTTTCGCAGCATCCCGTGACAAACCCGCACCTATCTACGCACGTGGCAACATCAAATGACGAGCTGGGGCGGTCCCCCAAGGCGACCCGATGGCTCAGTTGGTATGGCGTTGGTCTTGCCAGCGCTGACAGACTGCCGGTGGTGGTTCGAATCCCTGCTGGTCCACTCGGGAGTCTCAAGTGCGACCCGCCGAAAGGCAACGGGCGCCGACCAAAGAAAAAACGAGCTGGGGCGGTCCCAGGTTGAGGTCCAGAGGTGCACACTAAGCTGGGAAGGTCCCAGGTTGACGATAATGAAGCAGCCATTCCAATTCAATCTGCAACCAAGATTCAAGAACCGCATAGAACTACGCACGCAGACACAACCACTCGTTGCAAAACACATAGGAGGAACAATTCGCGCACAAAGCGACCGCAGCTGCACCCGTCGCGCACAGACGAGGTACCTTTCACGCCGGCTGCAGCCACTTGACACGAAAAACAAGGTTTGGTGCTCCGGCTTCCTCCCCGTTCCTGCAGCCATTGCAATGCGATCTGCAACCACCCTTCATCAAGGTCAAGTCTCAATCGCACACGAGCCTTCAAGGTCAAGTCTCAATCGCACACCACCCTTCAAGGTCAAGTCTTAATCACGCAGCACCCTTCAAGGTCAAGTCTCAATCCGATCTGCAACGACCCTTCATCAAGGTTATGTGAAGTCTCACACCACCCTTCAAGGTCAAGTCTCAATCCGATCTGCAACGACCCTTCATCAAGGTCATGTGAAGTCTCACACCACCCTTCAAGGTCAAGTCTAAATCCCGCACCACCCTTCAAGGTCAAGTCACAAGTCTCAATCGCACACCACCCTTCAAGGTCCAGTGTCAATCGCGCACCACCCTTCATCATTTCAAGACTTAGAATTCTATTTGTCCGTACCTCAGAAGTATTGCTTCCCAACTTCCTTTGACAATGCTATCCCCTCTTTCTCATCGCTTGTCACTGAACTGGACCGCCGATCACTTTGCCCTTTGCGTTTTGTTTTTTATTTTTTGATTGGTTTTGGTTTTGTCTGTTCTGTTGCTTTTGGGTGTTGTCTTTTTGTTTGCTGTGTTTTTGCAATGGAATCGTGACGGCTGCTGGACCATGTACAGGTCCCATACCAAATTCACTTTTGTTGCCTCCAATCAGATGGCGGCTACATGTATGCATTAATTAGTCAATTTACCGGTTCTATGCAACATGCAACTGAACGTGTTGAACGACCTGGCGAAAGCCAAGAGGCGTTGGACGGAAACAAATAAGCAACAAGCATAAGAGTTGGAACAGAGGAGGCTAGCACATGCGAAGCCTGATTTCAATTGACTTTCCGGCCCCATGCAATGCAACATTCACCAATCCGTCGCTACTCCGCGCCACTCATTTATAATTGACTGAAAAAAATCATCAAGCATGTTCTTCCTGGGCTGAAAAATTCGGTAGGAGTCTAGACTTGAACTGCTGCCGCAGCTTAGAGCGGTCTGAGTATGAGCTTTTGTGGTGTCACTTTTCCAACTGTTCGACCGCCCGTAAGAACTCGCAAAGTTGACCAACCTAGAAGATGGAAAAAACACATCTGAGAGGACTCTAGTGTGCAGCTTACACAAGTTTGTTGCTCTCACCTCTTTTTGGGCCATAGATCTAATAATTTGTTTCTTGATGACCGCTGTACTCAAGCATCTTCAACATCATTGACGTCGCACAAGGCAATTGCGGTGCTGACAAGTTGCGCTGGGTATTGTTTTGTAGCTTTGTTGGTACACGCATGTTGGCCTAGAAGAAGAGATGCACAGCACATGGCCATCCAATCTGGTGCAGATAAGCTTGCTCCCGCTGATGTGTATGCGAACAAATGGCTGGTTGTAGTATCCTCCTGTGTGCGGACTGCTGCCAGCAAGCATTGCTGCATCATGCGGTGGGTGAAGATGCCCTCGGCTTCTGTCCAGTCGTCCTCGTGGTGCAGTTGGTATCGCGGCACTCTTGTGTCGCTGACAGACTGCCGGTGGTGGTTCGATTCCCCGCTGGTCCGCAGGTAAGACTCAAGACCGTAGACCAACGGGCTCGGACAAAAAAAAAGCCCTCGGCTTCTGTCCAGGGCTACCCTGGTTTGCATAGCCTACCGTAGTGAACAGGAGGCCCCTCCCAGGGGGGCTGAAACTATGTGATCATTGTGCCCCCTTTTAGGGGGGCAGCATCCATTCGTCAACTTTCATCTGCCATCTACCAGAGGTTCTTCGATGGCTATTTTCGTGATCATGATAACTAGACAAAGCACACCTGAGAGGCGTCTGAGCGGCAGTAGTTTGCTACGGCTTTTTGCTTAGATAGCTAATTCATTGACTGAGTGTTTATGAGCGTACACACCCTGACGGTGATTTGCTCCCTCAGTTTCCAATGTGCTTATTTCCGTTTGCACATTGGCAATACCCTGTGCAGGGTCTTTTTATTTTGCTGTGAAGGGACTTCTAGAGTTCCCTCCTTCACAGGTGGCAATTGTTGTGTGTTTGTTTGTGTTTGGGCTTCGGCTCCGTTCCTTGCTTTTCTGTTTGGTTGTTGGTCTTTGTCTGCGGGAGTAGATACGCACTTCTGGCCTGGGGAAGTGCATTTCGCCTCGCCCTGTACAGACTAGGCCATTTTCTTTGAATTCTTTATGTGCAGTATAGAGGACCGAGCCTTCGAGCTGAATCGGCCACACTTGAGCAAAAAAAACAGTTGAGGTCCAGCAGTGCCCACTGCGTGCGGAAGTTGGCGAAGAACTTGGCGAAGAGTTGGCAAGGCGGAAGTGGACATGGAAGTGGCAGTGAGAACATACTTGGGGCCGGAACTGGCGACGGGACAGTGTGTTTATACAGCAGATAGAGTAGCCTTACATAGAAAACAGTATGAGTGTGCCTTACATACTAGGCTGGAATGTTGTGCGATATGATGATGGGATGCGCAGATGAGTCAAATTTGGTGCATGGATGCGCAGATGAGTTAGGATGCGCAGATGAGTGAAATGTAGGGTGCGCAGATGAGTGCTTTGCCGTACCAGACCCCCTGGGGGGGTGCCAAAATGGTCCCATTTTTACAAATGTTAGAGAAATTTCTGAACCAATTTTAGATGACATTGGGGTTGATTTTGTAAGGATCCATATGTTTGTAATCTGTTCCCACTAAAAGGTTTGATTTTATAAAGTGATTTTATGCTGTATTATATTTGAATCCACAACATGGGCATTGATGGGGCATTGATGGGGGCATTACAAAATCATGGTCTACACCCCGAAAATGAATTGATAGGGCATTGCAAAATCATGGTCTACTATAAAAACATTTTAAAAACATGGCCCATTATGAAATCAAACCTTGGAGTCATAAGGGGAAAAATCATGTTACAAAATCAAGGGTCCAGACCGAAATCCTTATAAAATCAGGCCCATTACAAAATCCAAGGGTGTTTTTTTGGTACCAAATAATATGATTTTGATATTATTTTAAGATTCTTGCCTTCAATGAGGGGGTCAATTGCTCTGTAAAAAATTCATGTACAGTCTTGATTTTGTAATGAAAACCATGCTTGGAAAGGTCTGGTACCTTTGATTTTGTAATGATGGGGACACCAGTCTGAGGGTCAGGCCCCAGCTTTGTACTTACAGAATCAGGGGGTGCGACCTACTCGCTGAATTTCAAGGGGGATGATAAAATAATGGTGTGAAATGTGAAACCCCGAAACAGTGTCGTGTTGTATTTTGAAACGTTGAAAAACTTTGAGCTTCGGAACTTTGCAAAGCCGACGCTTCCTTGTGGATCATGATTTGTTTCTATCAGATGAAACTGCAACAAATTTTTGTGTTTTGCAGTTCTTTTGCATGGTTCTGGTCATTTCGGTGTTGATCATCAAACCTAGACTCAGACCCTTGGAACTCCGGAACGTTGATGCTTGGATTCTTCAAACCCTGGAACCTTGCCAATCCAGATCTTGGACCCTGCAACCTTGCCCCGTGAGATTTCAACGTTGCAAAATTGTGATTCTGGAATCTGGAACCTCAGAATTTTGGAACCTTGGAAGGCTGCAACCTTGGAATCTTGGACGCCCCGAAAAATTGCAATCCTGGAAACCTGCTTGCAACCTTGGAACCTGCGTTTGGGTTGCAAATGTTTGTTAATTTTGCGTTGTGTCGTTGTTGTCGTTGTTGTTGTTGTTGTTGCCGTTGTTTCCGTTGTTGTTATGGTTGTGATTGTGATTGTGGTTGTAGGTTTGGTTTGTCGCTGCTGCAGGTTTGGTTTGTCGTTGTTGCATGTTGTGGTTGTGGTTGTGGTTGTAGTTGTGGTTGTGGTTATGGTTGTAGTTGTGGTCGTGGTTGGGGTTGTACTTGTGGTTGTGGTTGTGGTGGTGGTAGTGGTGGTGGTGGTGGTGGGGGGTTTTGGTTGTTTTGGTTGTTTGTGGTCACAGGGTGGTACATTTACATTTGCATTTTGTTGTTGATTTTTGATTAGTGAAATTTTTGCATGTGCATTGTGCATGTGTCGCACCAGGACCAATAAATTCAAACGAACCCAATTTCAACCAACATGTTTTCACAGTGGGTTGTCGTTGTGGAAATCTGAATGTTTTGCATGTCCCAAAGGTTTTGAACCACAAAACGTTTGTTCCGACAATGGTAGCCAAATTTCTGGACCAAAACAGTGCAATTGCTCTTGTTGTTCTCCGGTGGCCTTGGTGTTCATCACCGGTTTGTCATGGACACGGTCCCGCCCTAAGTGCACCATTCACCTTCAGGTCTTTTGCCTAAAAACTGTTTGGAGATGCCATGTTCACCAATTTTGCACAAAGGTTAAGACGGCAAGTGTTCGTGCCTATGCCGCCTTCTCAGTGCATGGCATGAAATGGTTGGTGCAAATAGCTGTGCATTTAACATTTTTTTTTCTGTTTGGAGTTTGAACATAATCATGAACATGTTCAATCGATGTTCTACATGGGGGGTTGGGACTTGATCGACCCTCGATGCTTTGATTCTCAGGTGGACAGTGCCTGGTTGAATCCAGGTGCTGCTGCTGTGGGAGAACACATGCCACATGATTCAGGGCATTGCATGGTACCAGGATGCTGCTTTGTAGATCTCTGCAGGAGTTGATACCTTTTGAACTAGTCTTGAACTGTTGCTCCGGCGTTGTCCTAGTTGCTGAGGGTATGATTCCAAACAAATCGATATGTTTAGGATTCTTTTTGGCCTCCAATATCTTCCAAGACAATGGATGGCCAGTCTCAGCTTTTGATTCCAAAATATTCCAAACACAACAAATTCAGAATCGGTCCAACGGAAATTTTGTAGGAACCATGACTAACTCATGTCCAAATTTCATGGGAAAAACCATTTTGGTCAGTGCAAAACCATGTTTCTTTGCAGGGATCACCACGGATGAATTGCGATATGAGAAACAGTGGCTCGGCTCCAGGTTTTGATCCCGGCCTTGGAAAAATCTGCCATTTTAGTGGGAACATGTTTGTTACCCTCTGGTAAACTAACATAGCTATTGAAAATGGCCATTTATAGTGGATTTTCCCATTGAAAATGGTGATTTTCCCATAGCTATGTTAAATTACCAGAGGGTATCCAGTGGATGCATGGGTATTTTATCAGACAAACCCATATTTCTTGGGCAATTTCCGTGGTCCAACGCTGGTGACCTTCGTTTCATTTTCCAATTTCACTTGGGCCATGGCCAAAAGCTGGATCATTCACATTGGATATGCGGTGTTGGGCCACTTTCGGCCCATATTTGTTCATGTTCCTTAAAAAATGATGACCCAGAGAAAGATAGTAAAACCATGTAAAGCCAGTAAACTGAAGGTTCCTATATGGTTCCCTCCATTTCCATCTATTTGGGGTTTCAGGTCGTTACGGGGTATCAAGACCGTCGTGGGTTGAGACCTGAGGCAGTTGACTGATGCGCGGCGCAAACGCTGTACGTTTGGCAGCCTGAGGAATAGCAGTTTCTGCTGGATTCCATATCATTTTCTTTGAAGAACTTGAATCATGTGGTAAACCCAATAAACCTACCGGTTGGGTATAATTTATACCACTCATTTTTGAATACATTGAGGATGGTTTATTACTGGGTTTACCACAGTACTTGTTGTGTATCCAAAAAGTCTGGCTACGGCTACTTGTTCAAGTTTTAGCACCCCACGAAAAGACAAGAAAGTAAATTATATATCATTTTTTTTTTCCGGGTTTACTATATGTATATAATATGTATATATATATGTATGTAATGTAATGTAATGTAATGTAATGTAATGTAATGTAATGTAATGTAATGTAATGTAATGTAATGTATGTATATATCCCTTCCAGCAGAGGCAACAGGGTTGTTTCATGGAATCAGTGCTGTCCAGGTTGGGTTTCAAGGAACGAATGGAGGCAGATGCTGAGTGCAAGCAAGCCTACCAACAGGCCAGAGCAATCCGCTGGGCAGCTGAAAAAATCCCTCACAGCAACTTGCCTTTGTACCGACAAAAAAAGGTGTGGTGACAGCCACAGCATAAAATTGTTAATCCTCGAAATTGGATTGTTGAAGATTGGAGTAGGAATAAATGACACAATCAATTGGGTCTATTGGTACCTCTTTTTAGCCATAGCCTTTGCGGGTGTGTAGCTGGCAGGTGATGGACATGCGAAAAAACGAGCTCCAAAGGAAAGCGCTCGACCAGAACCTTGACGCAACCGGGAGCCAAGACCTGTTCTTGTGATTAGTATGATTTAGTATGGATTTGTCCAACCATTTGATATGGATATGATTCATGGGTAGTAACGGATGTAACTAATATATAATAGGATATACACATGTGTATATTGTATAATATATATATATATATACAAATGTAATATGAAACCATTTTTTTTGTGCTCCAATCTTTCTGTGACCCTTCACCAAGTCGGAATTGAGAGGCAATGCACTTTTTGTTAGAGGGACATTTAGCAGATCACTTAAAAAATCAAATCAGATAAGAAGGTTTCTGGCCTTTTCTTCCCTTCATCCTAACCCGTTTCCCCTCAGAAATGGTAATGATAACCAGATCAATATCAGACCAACCACCAAAAATGAGGTCCTAATCGCCAAACAATGTGCCTGTTGGTTGTGAGCGATGCATACTTGTTGGTTTTCTTGATCAACAAAAACATGACATAGTCATAACAATCTATCTGGAAAGAACATAGGACCTCTCTGCAACGTCAATGATGGTTCAACCGTGAGGGGCAACGATCCCAAAGTGGTCAACGTTTCTCCTTGGGGTGGTGAAACATTATAATTCATCACCGTTTTTTGATGGGAATTTCCAATGTTTCCCAAGGTTTCCCCAGGAAAAAAGGATCAATTTCCCATTTTTTGATTCACCATTTTCATCGTCTATTCCCATGTATATAAATATATATATATATATAGATGATTAATCCCAGAATTCATTGCCCAATAATTCATCCAATGATATCTATTCCGCAATTCCCATTTTGTTAGATGATTAAAAGGATAATTTCACTGAAGTTGATGAGATATTAGAAACCATTGTTGGGATGATATCTATTCCCCATATATATATATGATTAAAATTTTCCCATTTTGTGCTGAGGATGGTGGCCAACATGCGCCCCGCACCGGAGTTGAGGGCGCCTAAGGTGATTTGCCACAACCCGCGTGGGGCACGGGGCACCCAGCGAACCGAATGTGGGGATTTGGTGGCGGCGTTGTGGAGTTTGCAAGGCGAAAAACTATGAAAAACCACCTGATTTCCTGCAAAAGAAATGAAAACTAACCTGATTTCCTGAAAAAGTAGCAGTTTTTGGGACAAAGTATGTGATTTGAGAAGATTCATGGTTCCTAGGTCCACGAAACTATATATGGGAGGGCCCAGGATCTGGAAGAATCTTTGGAACCGGCCATGGCAAAGTGAAACTGATGAAACCTGCCCGTGGTCATCGTACCCTTTTGTGGGAGGCAAAGTGACGGAAGAGGAGTGAACAGCCAGATGCGTGTGATGCTCAGACCATTCTGTCCTGATCATCCTCAGTAAGATCTATACTTCAATTTATGGCAATGTTTGTTCGGAAGATGCTGATGAACTGTGCGATTTTGGGGGGTTCATCCTTTAAGGCAGTTGTCAACTACCAGTTTGCTCCTTACAGATGTGGGCCACCTGGTACATAAGATGGGGTGGTTTAATTATTTTGGTCCGCCTAAAAAAAATCTAAATCTCTGTGCTCCCAGGGCCTCAAAGTTTGATCCATACATTTTCTTTGTCACTGGTCACAGCAATGTGAACCACGCGACATGCTGAGAGTCTGTCTTCTCTCAGAACTTTGTTGCCATGTAGAAGGTCAGTGTTTGCTGTGGAAACAGGTCGTCTGAGCATCGATGACACAATAAGTGTCGGCAAGTTTGTTAGCGTTGGATTTGCCCTCAGAGAGGTGAGGGGTCATGGTCTCTGGAAGTGATGGAGCCGACATTGCACATGACGCGTATTGATGCGTGCCTCAATACAACAGAAGCTGCAAAGGTCCCAAATACTCTGTGGGGTGTTGGTTAATTGGGATACCGCTCCATACTCAATGGGAAAGCGGTGATGTGGACACCAGGATCATTAAGCTCTTTGCACTCGACTGCGACTGGTTGATTTCAGAATGTTTCACATTATTTCTTGCCATTCCAAAGATGGATCCTCCGCAATGAATAGATGTACTTCTGAGATGGCTCAACCAGCAATCACATCAGCTTCCAAATGTCAAGATCCTCTTGAGATCCTTCAACGACCCCAACGTGCCATGCCATTGTGGCGGCACGGTTGACGTCGACCGTCTAAGACTTGGTCGTCTTTTCGGTGCCCTTCCGCGTATCCCAGAATCACCGTCCGAATTTTCGCTTTGGAAGGAGTTGATGGTTGAATAGCTCAAGGTATGGGGATGGATCAACAATGGGAGATTCAGAGATACCATAACCTGCATAGAATGAAACTTGTATTGAACAAAAATAGCAGTGGGGTTTTCATCCTTGGAAAAGATGCGGATAAGGGCCACAATTGGGTAGACACAAAGTTGGATGGTTCATACAAAAGGTAAGCAGGCGAATCTTTTGTTTCTAGTCTTGAAGGGTATATCGAGTTTTCTTGCTGACCAGGAGAATCCAGAAAGGTCACAAAATGGAAAGCTTCGCAGCAGGTTTTGCCTTGGGCAATGTGAAAGAACAGCTGAAGCACTACCGGGATGAAGCCTTTTTGAGGGGCACCAAGTAGAGCAGCTCTTGCATCCGGAGCGCGCCGTTGCAGCTCCAAAAAACGGGAGGATGACTTTCCAATGGGCGTTGTCGCTAGAGATCAAATGGTTTCACCATGCCAGGTGGATCATCCAAGGATCATCCATGTGCCATTTATGAAACCAGCGCCTACTCTGCCTTGCAGCAACACCAGGTGGTGAGATTTAGGGCCACAACAAAATGTAGTTGCCGAGGGGCATATGTCAGCATCCTCCAGACTTCTTTACGCTCATGACTCATTTATCCTAAACATGATTCTGAACTGTCAGTTGTTGTCTAGTTTCACGTAGAAAGCACGACAGAAACAGACCATGATGTCCTACATTGGATGTTTGTTGAGAGCTCCGGTGCCAGCCACTAGCGCAATGTATCAGCAGAGCCTTGTCAGCAGAAGATGTGAATTGGTGCTTGGTGCTTGGTAGCTGAGCAGGATCCACTGGTGTCCGCATCGACTGGTGTCACCCCAAAGCCCATGAAGAATCTCAGGGTCCAGCGGTGATGTTACGGATCTCCATGCTCCGAATCTTAGCACGTCGAAATTGGAGAGCCCCAAGAATCAGGAAATAAGACTAAGAACCATAGAATACCATAGATATTTCCAAAGGGATTTTGATTCGACATTTCCAAAGGGATCCCCCAGATATCGCCCGAGAATCCTATGATGCCTGAGGAACTCTGCTGCACCGCCTGGGTGAGGGGACCCAAACTCCAGTGGTCTAACATGAAATTTCTGCCCTTCTTATGTGGCCATAAATGAGAAACCAAATCAGCAGGATGCTGCATATTCGGATTTTCGAGCAACTGCCCAAGGCTAGATTTTTGTTTGAATCCCAACCAGGCCATATATATATATATACATAAATAGATAAATAGATAAATAAATAAATAAATGAATAAATAAGTTAATGAATAAATGAATAAATGAATACATAAATATAATAAATAGATAGATAAGTAAGTAAATATATATATATAGGCACTGTTTCACCTATCCATATCCATTCAGGACGCAGGAGACATCCGTTGTTGAATTCCAGCCTCTGCCGCTCTGTCGCGAGGGTGGTTGCGTGGGATGCCATATTGCAGGGAGTCCTAGAGGGCTGGGCTGAGTCGCCACAAGTTTTACAGCACCTATTGATTGGTTTAGCAGCACACGCCTGTAAAGGGTGAAGATAACAGGGTTGATGTATGATGAGCGAATAATAGCAACCCTAGAAGTTGTGCAAAGGGGAAGGTCAGGATACAACTTGGGCAATCCAAAGTCTTGAAACACCTGCTTTGTGTTGCACTCCGCCGGGCAGTGGCTCGAGGACTTTAGCGCGAGACAACAATGCTGCTGGCATCGTGGAGCTATTGGAACGGGGGGCGCCCCCAAGCTACTGCAACAGGTGGGATCAACGGGTCGTGATGGCTTGATCCACCAAGAAACTGTGCCAGCGCTAGCATGAGCGCCATGGCAGAGATGGGAAAAACATGGCGAAACCGGACGAGTTACACTGACCCGGTTCCATGTTTTTGTATGCGAGATGCACATAGAGAAATCTGGGTAGGAAAGCTAAGCAGACTGTAAACTTTGTGGAAAGTCAGGTTTCAGAAACCGAACTCCGCGATGTGATGACAGGGTGGGGCAGACACCGCTGCACATTGCCACCATGTGGGGCAGCGTCGAAGCATGCAAGGCGATTGTCTGAATCCCGTAGTTGGTGTTTGTCTGAATTTGGATTGTCTCACGACTTGCTTCTTGATGTTGCTCACTTCATCATCTAGAGTCTAGACAATGTGTGTCATGTTGATGTTCCCAGAATCCCAGTGATGAGTGGGGTCTTGTACACCCGTTCCAAGGAGTCCTATTGAGAGTGATGCCCGATCCAAGCAGTCTGAACATGTTTGAACCAGATAGTATGAGAATGCATATTGTATGCCTCAATTCAGCTGGGGTATACTGGATACTGCAATCGTTGCTTTCACTCATGAACATTGGGACGCTTTTGATGTGTTTCTTCTTTCTGGGGTCTAAGTCAATACCTATGGGACCACTTCTTTTGCAAGGCCTTGCTTTACGCCCTCGCGGATCCCAACGCGGCCAACAGGTGCAGTGGGGGACACTCCACCAGAGAATGCAAATTTCTTCGTATATTGAACATATTGAACAGATTTTAGATGGTTAAATCCTCCATTCCTTGTTGCGCTTATATGTCCACTTCTTGATCAAATCGCCCTCTTGGCTGCTTAAATTCTCCATTTCTGCTGGCCAAATCCTCATGTTTCATGGTGAAATCCCAATGTTAGTGGATTAAATCCATTGAATCCCCATTTTGGTGGGTTAGTTCCTCCATTTTGTGACCGGAGTCCTACACCCCATCTCTTTGTAGAGCGACTTCAACCAGGGCCTTTTTTGAGGCTCCGTGGATCCACTCCGTTGCATGCGGCCGTGCTGGGGAGAGCCCAAGCCTCAAAAGGATGCAGAAATGTGAATTGTTGAAATCCCTATACAATAGTGGATAGTAGTGGATAATAGTGGATAATAGTGGGTAACAGTGGATAATAGTGGATAATAGTGGATAGTAGTGGATAACAGTGGATAATAGTGGATAATAGTTAGGGCAATAAACTATCAATTAACTATGAATTTGCCCCTGTGAACATGTCTATCAATTAATAGTGGCAAATTCTCCCGCGGAGTTCTGCATCTTATTGAGGGGGTTGCTATCTCTTCATGAATGTATACAGTGGATTGGGGAAGCGCCATAGATGCAAACCCTTTCCGATGTCCAAGGGGCCGGTGGAAAAGCGTGCCGAGTGCGTGAAGCTGATCGTGAAGGCGAAGGGTGTCAGATACTCAGGGTAAAGGGTGGTGTTTCCTTTTCTCCTCAGAAACTGTCTTTCTGTGTTGTAGTTTGTAGATGATGATGATAAATCTGAATATGAACATGAACATGAATTATGATCATGATCAAGAAGATGGTCATGAGTCATGATTCTCAAGGTGTGTTTCGAAAAGAAATCATCGAGAACAAGATCAGCGTTCCACCAAGGATCCGGCACGTCCAGACTTGGGAGGGGATCGACCCATAGATATGGCCAGTGACGAGGCGTCCATGGGAGTCCGGCAATGGATGATGGACCAATGGACCCCTGGAATGGATGCTGGAACCAGCTTACCAAGTGGACTGAAAACAGCAGAGCAATATAGGTAGAGCAGGCAAAAGATGGTACAAGTATATTAAAAGTATCAACATTTCACAGTCACAAAATTGATCTTCGCATGTCCACGGGTTTTTCGGTTGCAAAAATCCATTCCTTTCCCAAAGAGAAACTGCGGCAGGTGGTTCGAATTGCTCTTGGAGCCCAACCACTGCTGCTTCACAAGGTCAGCTACATCTGGTAGAGGTTTTTTTTTCAACATATGGGTGTACCCCCAATGGTTTTGCTGATCATTATCCCTATGAAAAATGGCTATTTCATTGGGAATATACCCTATTTTCAGACACACCCATATCTGATGCATTCTGATACCCAAAAACCTGCCGTCAAACTTTGATCAGATTTGATCGTCACTTCCATGAGGCCGCAGGCGAACGGCAGATCAACACCCTGAAACAGCTGATCGCGTCCGACCTACCAAGGGGCGGAGACTTATGGGCTATTTACCTTATTTACCCCACAATTTGTAGGGGTATGGCGGGTATGGGTCATAAATGGAACTGGATGGTTCAATGCAAAGATTTTCCAGCCATTTATTTCTGTGGATCCATTGATACCCGAGGTTTGAGCCATACCCGCCATGTTTTTGATTGCTTGATGGTGATCTCCCCCAAGTATTGAACGGTACATCTGTATTTTTCCCTCGATATTGAAGTTATCCGCATCCAGTGAAGTCCCCATCCTTGCAGTGATCGAAAGTTACATAGTGTGTTACCCTCAGACATTGAAAACGGTCAATTTTTAGTGGAAACTAATCTTCCAACCCCCTGATTGATGGCAGGGTCTAGGTAGGTTTTTACTGAGGGTAACTGGAAGGAACTGAATGGCAGCTGCTGATCAAAACCTTCGATCTCTGAGGCAGATCCGCGGTGGTGCTCTGACTTTGACGCTGGACCTGGTTGCAACAGAAGTGGTGGGTGGTGGGGATTTCTTCAGAAAGATCTTGTCTAACGATCCTGCAGCCTGAATCTTATGGCTTTTATTCTGGGTTGGGAAAAGGTATTTATGCACTTTTGTGAAGGGGGAAGACTATCATGAGAACCAGCTTTTAGCTAGTAACTAGTATTTTTGGGCTGGGGTTCAAACCACTTGATGCGCTTGTGGGCCTGCAGCGCTTCTTTGGCAGGACACAGCAAATCCTCAGGGAGAGCCATTTGGCTGCAATAGAAACAGCGAAGAATGCTCGGCCTGGCCAACCAAAATCTGGAGTAGTCTTTGTTCTTGTCTGTTCTTGGCAGTTTTGATTTATCGCGTTTTTCAACAATTGGAGAGTCTCTTTTGATGATCCACATGATGTTTTCTTGACACTTCTGGACTACTTCCCGCAAGTGAGGATCTTTCAGCTGAGGACTGCCCTGCATGTGGCCTGTATATATAGCTGGCCTGAAGGTCTTCAGGCACTGCTGGAAGCCAGGCAGATGCTGAAGGGTTTTTATTGAGGCTGATAGGTAAGAAAATTGAGATTCCTTGAAATGTGATACCTCCAAATCATCCGATTTTTGTAATTTTTGGGATACCCCAATTCTGTGAATCACCAAAATTGGGTGCTCAAGGGGAAACAATTTTTGATCGTGGCGAGTCTAAGACTGAGACATGGGTAAATCGGTCGATGGTTGAGTGGGATCGAACAATTGGATCACATTTCCTTCGTTTGAGTTGGCCGCAGGTCTGATGTGAATGCCGACACCAATGAGTTCCGACACTCAGCCAGCCAGTCATTTGGGAAGCAGCGAAACACGCAGTGGCAGCATCAAATTTCAATTTGTCCACATTTTTCCCAAAATCCCCATGTTATCAGCCTTTCCAAGATAGCAGTCTGGAGGTTCCAATTTCTTGGCGACAGCTGTCGCCCTTTGACAGGCGCCGAAGCGCATTGCATCTGGCAACGCTTAGTGGAGACGTGAGGAATATTTGTGCAGTGACAGGGAAGGGAACATGAATCCTTGGTTTCACTGCCAAAAGATGAGGACCATTCCAGGCGGATAACTGGGGGCACCATGATTTGACCATGGATGTTTCGAGCTCGACCATCAGGGCGGCAGTTGGGTCTAGTTTTCAAAGGTGCTGTTGCCGCACAGTTCCTCCAACCGCAGGACAGTCAAGCTGCTTCTCAATGCAGAGGCGCAGGGAAAAGAGAGATTCTGCGCAAACATGATGCACATCTTGTGGGTTATTTGTTTGTTGTTTTCACTATTGTTGGACCAGATTCATAGTTTTCTGGCCCGTGTGTATCAACCTGCAGTCTCACTTATAATGCTGGTTGACAATTTCGACATTCAGATACAGATGATCCCACGAAAGCATCTTTTTTGCAGCTAGTAGGCTAGTAGAATATGTAGAGCTGGAGCCGAATAGCTTTGTTGGATCCTAGCAGTTTCTTGAGATACTGCAGAAGATTAAGATAAGATCACAAAGCATCCTTACAAGTTTACTCCTTGACAATTTTGTTTTATTCCAGCACTCGTGCGATCCCGGAACATGAGGCAAACGTGAACATACAAGACGCGGATATGGATCGTGACCCCCGCTACGCCAGCAAAGAGCAGGACCTTGGATTGGTTGGTGCCCCCAACTGACAGGTTGAATGCATGGTGTGTTCAGCAGTTTTTATTTCCAATTCTCGATAGCAAGTTCCCAACGTAAAGTGGCACCTTCATGTTTGGGTGATGGTTTTACAGTACATATTCACTACCTTTGCATCCCTACCTATGATAATTCAGCCTGAAATTGGCCGACCACTATTTCATTTCATTTGTTAGCATACAACCACCTAGGGACAGTACAAGAACTGTATACCCCCATCAGATTTGGTAAATTCAATTTCTGAAGAGCCTTTGCCTGATTTACTCATCAGTATATATTGCTTAGGTCCCTCACGCTTGTTGATTCAAGTTCCCATTACTGTTTTGATGAATTCCTCTCGAAATGTCTTCCCATCATCTTTGGGTTCAATCAAGATGCTTACCCTCTGGTAAACTAACATAGCTATGGAAAATCACCAGGTTTGATGGGAAAACTCACTATAAATGGCCATTTTCAATAGCTATTTTGACATAACCAGAGGGTATCAATTAATTGGAAGACCACAATCGCAGTGCCAATGGTGATTCATCGACACGAACTGATTCAGGGCCATAATCGCTACTCAATTCAGTTGATCCCAATGAGAATAGTAAGGATGTCCCTTTCCGACTGCGGAGAGGTTAACCTCACCGGGGCAGATGATGGGATTTATAGTATGCCGAGCTGGCCCCCTATGATTGAAAAAGGACACTGCAGGTTACAATGCCCATATTGTTCAATCTTGATGCCTGATTGTAATGTCATACATGGCCATACCAACTTTCTTAATGGAGAAAATGCTTACTACAATCCAGCGTGATGCGTTTCTGTTGGCGAAGTCCTTTTCTTGTTGGTCATACCATATTACTTCACCAATTTCGCTGATCAATCAAAGCCTATCTCTGTGCATTGGAGGGTAGCAAGTACGGTAGCAAGGATATGGGACCACCCGTCAGCTTGATGCTACTTCAAATCCCTCAGGAGACGCCTGACCAGCACCGCACGGCACTTCACTATGCGGCAGCGCGCGGTGTCCTGTGAAGTAAGATATTCAATATATCACAGGAACAAGATTGGACTTCTGTGCTATTTCCTGAAGTTGTGGACTCCACATCGAATGGCAGGAGCTGCAACAGTTTATCCCTGACCTTCCAAGCCATCTCCTTTGATGTCCTCATCTCCTGGCAGCGTTTAGCTCAGACGTTGGTCCCCGTTGGTCCCTCCATCTGCGCCGCCATGGAGCCGTGGATGATGTCCGTCTTGGAGGCTGAGGGTGGCGTCCCACGGATCCAGCCAATGTGCAGCAGCAACGGGCCATTGATCGCATCAAGGAACAGCATGGTGGAGAACTTCCAAGTGATTTGTACAATCAGATGCTCAGCGCAAAAGTCTTGCTTGTTTTTTTTGTTGATGTGCTACTTCAGCGTGAAGTGGAGTTGAAACCGGTTCTCACAGAACTGTCCTTCCAAATTTCAATGATTTCTTTTATTTGCTAGGTTTCAGTGCCTTTGAAATCTCAATTTCCGGCCATTTCTATGGCATTCTATGGTGCCGTTTTTTTTTTTCCCCGCATTTTGAGGACCAACGCTGAGCTGGGCAAGATGGTGGAGGACCTCACGGGTCGCCTGCCACCTCCGCGCACCTCCAAAGCGACCTTGGTGAATCGCATCGAGCGCGCCAGTCTGGGGGACAAGCGCAAGAGCTCCACGGCGCAAGTGTCCGAGAAGGCTCCGAAACGAGGTGCTGCGACAAGGAAAGGAGGGTACATGATGGTAATTGATGGTACCCCATGCCTGGATGTATTGTATATCTGATCCATGTAGGAAAAGCACGAGTTGTGATTGTGGGATTTGAATGAGATGGAAGGTCCACTTGGCCGTTTCAGCTCCCAAAGAGCAACTTCTTCAACTGATGAAATTGATCAATCTGAATCCCGGTCAGGTTGCCGTGCCACCGTCTCCAAAGGGCAGCTGGAGCAGATGAGATCCGTGTTGAAGTCGGACGTTGGCTCCTGGCCCTGCGCCACACGCACAAGGACTTGGAGAAGATGTGGAATCGCATGGGGATGACCTCGATGTACCCAAAGATGACGGGAGACTTGACCTGGAAGTTAGTTTGGTGGCATTTCTTGTGATGCTTGTGATGAAGTTGTTGTGATATGATAGGTGGCGAAGGAATCATCACTTGAAGTTACCCCGCAAGCCAAATTTGGTGCTCAACTCTTGCTACCATATCAGTACTTGAAAATTGTCAATGTTTCAAATTTGAACACCTTATCCTTATCCATCATACTTCCAAAAAATCCAGGAAAATGCCGCCCAATTCAGCAATCAAATCTTCCAATGTGGTTGCCCGAACACTGTCCAGACCCTCCAAGAATTCAGGAAAGGAGACCGTGATCTCCAGGATGAGGGCTTTCGCCACCCGAAACATCGAACACCACGGCCTGTAGCTGCAGCTGGGTAGGGAGGCATTGAATCAGGGGTCGTGCCTTCTGTGGTCTGGTCGCTGGGGACTGTGTGTCCTGCAGCCCGTGGCCAGACTCTTTCGGTTTCAATGGGGAAATTGTGAGCTTGGGATGCGTTGCAAGAAAAGAAAATGAGGTGCGGAGTTTGGAGCAAAAGATGTTTTACATGCAGAAGAACTGACGGAGGCAACAGTCCATGGACTCTTCTAATTCCTGTGCCTCTGGGTCCGTGCAAAGTCGAATAAATCTGTTTTCCTGTGTTTCCAGATAAAGATGTAAATAGCAAGCCATTGACATCAAACTGCGTGATACCCGACCTTTCTGTTACAGTCGCTAAGGCAAAGTAACTGCAGCCCGGTGAAGCTTTTGCTGGAGGTGCGCATGGTTAGATTTGGAAGGAATTCTCCAGGCTTAGAGGAAGTAATATGCAAATCGTGGACCCAGTGGACCCCGAATCTTCCAATCTTCTCAAACAAAGGCTGGCGTGTTTCCTTCTACATGAGATCAATGACTCTGCAGTTTTCTGACGAGGCACAAAGCACAGTTTCTCTTGTGGTGTAAAGGAAAACCCGAATCGACATGGCGGTGCGCCTTTTGGTCCTCTCAACCATTTTGCTGCCCTCTTGTATCCTCACAGAGGAGCCCACTGCTGGCATTTTCTCATTGGTCAATTTGCAAGAGCGATTGTGCATGGCTCCCGAAGGGCCTAACTCTGCGGGAGCCAGTTCTTGTGGCGGCCAAGAGATTGGTCCAGCTCAACTGTGGGTTCATGATGATAGTTTACGCATTGTCGGACTTGCTGATAGAAGGTGTTTGGAATACGACCTCATTGATGGTATTGTCACCATGCAGGTCTGTCACGAAGGAAGGAATCAGAGGTGGAAGGTGAACGATGTTGACCTTACAATAAAGAACGAATGGCCATCATATAATGCCGCAAGTTGCTTGGAACTGGACTCATCAGATCAAACCATCAGGATGGCACATTGCGACTCCGGGATGCGTAGTCAGAAATTCCTCAAAGTATGGTCGGAGTGGAAGGGTGATCCTCCAACGGCAAACGAATCACGGTCACTGATCATTGTGGCGATGATTGCCGGTTCAATGTACCTGATAACAGTGATCATCCGGTGTCTGAGGGAACCGAGAAGCAGTGATCTACTAAAAGATTCCCGAGAGCGACTTTTGATTGACGTTCGGAAAGAGAATGTTGAGCAAATGTTAGACAACTTAAACAAAATGATGGCAGATGTCAGCACCAGGATGACTCAGCTGGCCACTGCAATTGATGTGCAAGGAGCAGAGGATTCCTCTTCCGATTGTACTCTGGAATCTTGGACGCACGTGGCTGACGAACCGTGCTGCTTCTTGCCGGGCACTTTCCTCAAGAAGGTCACAGATGTTGGTCACGAGATGATAGCTGTGCAGAGTCTGTTTCAGGGAGCTCAAGTCCTATCAGCCAATGGCACAGCGATCGAAGTACTCCGTCCACCGGAACAGCATCAAGTTGAAGCTATCATCAGACTCCAAGCTGGTCCATCGTGCTTGGTTGTCAGCCCAGATCACCGCATTTTGATCCCTGGAAACAAAACAGTACAGGCCAGAGATCTGGAAGAAGGTGGCGAGGTGATTGTGGACGGTACGCCAGCCAAGCTCACTTCAGTCAAATGGCTGCTTGAGCCAACCATCGTGCTGAAGATCAGCTTCACGCCAGACCTTCCGGTGGCTGGATGTCTGCTCCCACCACCAATGTGGAGCAAAGGATCACGGCAGAAGGCAGTGGTCCGTCGCGGGTTGAAGAAGCCGGGGCAAGGTGGAGACAGGCAGACCTTTCCTGATACGGAACCGCCTCTGACGCCCTAGGTCAGATCTTGAATGATTTTGTCAAGCCCAAGTCCTTGCTTCCAAGAATTGATACTTACTAAGTTGTACATGTCTATGTATGTCTATGTATATATATATGTATATATATGTATACGTATAATATATATATATATGTATATAATAGACTGGAGGGTCAGGGATTGGCTTCAGCTTGCTGTGCACTGTTTCCTGAGCTTGTGCGCGACTGGGTTGTCGCCGCACAGCTCTTGCACAGCAGCTCCCATCGATCTGCATTTAGCGCACGCTCCGCCGGGCTGTGCCTAGCTGTGCGGATCGCAATCTTTATGGCGCCATGCAGCAAGGGCCTGAAATTTATAAGTAGGGCCGAACACATGCTTGGATGTTGCAATCCTGACAAAAGCTTGCTGTTCTTCATAGCATTTGATTTGAGTGAAGCATACATTAGACTGAACCTATCATGTCAGACCAATGTACATTCCGATTTCAAGACTCAAAGTCCTTCAGAAGTTCTATGGCTGGTACAATGCTACAGGGATTTTTGTGAAAGCTGGGACCTCCAAAGTGATCTGATGACCACAGGCAAGGGCCTCCGTAAACGCGGTGGATTCGCAGCAGATGACTCCGTGGCTGGGCTCAGGGTGGTGGGCGTGGCCGAATGGGGCACTCATCCCCAAGGTGTTTCCCTAACAAAAAGGCAGACCTCTTGGGGGTCCGACTTTTGGAATTTTGACAGATCTTGATCTTGTGAATTACATGTGGAATGGGGCTGAGTTGACTTGGTAGTTCTGTTGTGCTACTGTAATTATGGTCTCGTAGATTCTCCCAAAAAACTTACCCAGGTTGCAATACCATGCTTTGATCATCTGGAAATATATCCATTCTTTCCTTCAGATTTTGCCAGACTTGCCCAACAGCTCCCTCGGACCCAAGGCTTCACCTCTGCCTTGCAGCGAGCGAGGAAAGTGACATGGAGGTGGGTGCCTCATGTTTGAGAATGGGGATAACCTCAATTCATATATATATACTATACATATCACATATAAAGTTACGTATGGCAATTTTTCACAAGGAACCCTGAGTTTTGAAGCAATGGCGTTTTGCGGGTGAGAAAGCCAGGTGCTTCACAGCGCTCACCAGCCAGGTGGCCTGCGGCGTTCGCGTGGATGGACTGCAGAGCAAGGCTGCATGGAACGGGCGCCTGGGTAGCGTCATTGGGCCATCGGTTCCCTCAACGGAGAGGCCAGGGGGGTGACTGGCTGGAAGGGTCCAACAGTTTTTTTCCAGCGGCAGAAGGAGCTGATGGCGAAGAATGGAAACTGGACAAACTGCAATAGCTCTTCGATTTCTGCAAATTTCATAGTGAGCAACAAGATCACACTAGAAGTGATAGAAGTTTGCACCAGCTGGGAAGGAACATCAGATTGTTTTCTCAAGACATTCCCTTGTATCCACATGTCAGCCGTGTCCTCCACTACTTTGTCTTGCAGGTCTGTCTTGCGGTGGCCCGTGCTCATTGAGGGGAATCAGGAGGGAGTGATGCTGAAGGCAGGTTTCTGGAGGATCATTTGGATGGGGCGGGGGTCAAGGTTGGGACCCGGCCAATACCAGTGGATGGGTTTTAGTTTGGGCTAATCATTCTTGTGTTTTCTGAGTTTTCTGCGGACATTCCAAGATGTTGACCCATATCTCCACACAAATTGAGCCCAGGCGGAAAACCTCTCGAGGGTGTGGTGAACTCAATGCTTATGAACTATGGATTTCACTCCATTTGACTACTAAGACCCATTGACGTGGCTTCGACGATGCACTGTTGTGCCACAGTTGAGGCATCTTGAGACGGTGGATAGCCTTCTCGAGGCCTTTCTTTGGGCAGTGGAATTCCAGGAGTAATTCTGAGTCAAACTGTCTTGACGAAACACGCAAGTGCTTTGGACTATAGACTATAGACATCAAACTGTTGTGTCACTACCAACTCAAGCCACTCTTAAAGGCTCCGCAGTGTGAGCATCTGGAGGATTCGGAAAGTTGGCATGGCAACATCGTCTCTGGAGCCTTTTTACATCTCACAGATCTCAAGCAACCTGTCCGAGAGGCTCGTGCTGATGTGAATCTGGGGAATCTGTTGCAGCCTCGAAGACAAGCGACAGAGCGGTGGATGTTGGTTCTGCCAGCATGGCATCGACAGCGCCAAGGCAGTGGGGCGAAGGGCGCACCTTTCTGCATGAGGCCCGGGTCAAGATGGGTCAAGCGTCAATTGCCCTTGAACACTTGGCACACCATATGTGAGACATACAGTACTCCGCTACAGTGAAGAGAAATCCACATCGGACAGACATGTTTTGCTCGGAGTTTCCCTTTTCCACATCCATTGCCGACCTTCTAGCCCTGTGTCCTCACGCAGGCCGCACATATGGGTGATTTGGAGATGTCCAAACGTGCCCTGCTGGCGGGAGCAGACATCAATCGGAAGGAGGGGATGATGTTGCAACGTCCATTTGGGGTAGTTGGTCAAAATTTAGAGATCCAGAAAACAACTGACTCTGCTAGATTTTGGTCATCTTTGGTACTAACTACTAACTATCCTAATCTTCTGATATTTTCAGCCCTGTTCAATTTCGCAGGTGTACTGCTGTGTGACAACATATGCCGTCAGCCACTTGGAAGGATAAGCTGGGCTTCTCCCCATTGCACTTGGCAGTGAGGGCAAGGAAGTCTGAAGTCATCAGGCGCGAAGACATCGTTTGGGTCCATGACAGGCTTGTCAAGTCTCAGTGATCAACTGGTCCTATGGCTATTCAACAACCAACCGCATATGGGATCTGACTGTTATGCCTACACTATCCTACACTGATGCACAGAGGGGCTATATGTCCTGATGTTGATACTGATACTGGATACCACTGGATACCACTGAATCTCCACATCGGAGCACGTCCTGGTGATGCTCCCCTGAACTGACGAGGCTGTTGGTGGAATCCAAGGCAGATTTACAGCAACAAACTGTGCGGGAGCCAAATGGGGGTGGACGAGGTGGTCTCCAGTTCTCCCCAACCGATGGCTAGGAGACATTGGAGGGATGAGCTGCCGAAAAATACATCTCACTCAAATCTAAAACCATCCGAAGGTGTAGGAAAAAACATGTCGCTGAGAGGATGGCTCTGAATGATACTGCTTTTTAAATGTCTTTGGGACATTTTCTGGGCCTCCCGACAGCTTGGAAGCATCTCGCATGGCAACGAGCCCAGACATCCATGAAGTCATGGGAAATTCCCTTGGACTGGTAGAAAAACATGATGGATCACAATGACTGGAATAATTCCATGCATATTGAGTATGAGCCCTATGATTCTATGATTCTATGAACCTGCTGGGGCTTTTGAAACTGGTGTTCGGAAGCAACAGAACTGACACAACAATGACACCACCCAACACAACACAACAAGACATTCATGACATGATATATCATGATATTATATTACAATAATGCATGACATGACGTGACATTGATATGACGTCGCAACTTTGGCCTACGCTTTTTGGTTTTATCTGATGGCAGCTGATCGCGGCAGAAGCAGCCGATAGTCATGAGAGAGGGCAGTGGGTCCAGAGCAAAGAGAGGCTATGGGCTGGGGGCTTCGAGCAAGCAGTGGCCTTACAGGATTTATTGAATATGTTGCTGAAAAAAATGGGATGAACACAATATCTTAGTCCTTGACATGTGGAGCTTCTCACTCGAGCAATGAGTTCATGTAATGAAACAGGGGGTGGTGAAAGTTTTGAGCTTTCAGGGGTGCCGGATGGCTCAAGAATGGGGTACCAACAGCGTATATACCTATATACTAACAGCGCTGGTTTTCCAGTTTGCAAACCGCGAGACTACTAGAGGATCTAAAGCCATGCTCAACTGATTGTGTGACAGGATCTCCTCTATCATGGCCGGTTGCCAAGAGAGCAACCTTGGCCCTTTGCACCTTTGGGCCACTGGGCTGCCAGGGTGGCTTGTGGACTTGTGGACTTTGGGGACTCCGCAACTTTGATTTGGCGCATTTGAAGAGACCCAAAGTCATCGTGACTCAGACTTTTTCAGTACATCAACCAGGGTTTGTCCCAAAGTTCAGCCAAATCATCAGTCTTATCATGGGGATTCAGCCAACCCAAAGGTGAGTGGGCTGGTAGTTGAGAAGCCCGAACCATCCTGGCTGCATCACCCTTTTCACAGTTGAACCCTCTTTATATTGAGGTTTCCTAAAGTGGGGGGTATCTCCAAATCATCCATGTTATTTTGGGATTTTCATGGATTTTCCATTTCAAACCATCCAGCTATTGGGGTACCCCTATTTATGGAAACCACCATATGTTAAAACCCACCCTGTCTGATGGTTACAACCGCCCTCAGGTGCTTCCCGTCCCACGGCTGGCTCGGGACGGAAGAAGCGCGCAATGAGCTGCACGTGGTGTCTTCCTCGGAGTGGAGGGGGTGTGCTTGGAGAAAATGGCGAAAATTTCTGGCCAAAGTGGGAGAACTATCCAAGATGGGGAGATAGACTTAATTATTATAATATCAACTATCCAAAATGGGATCGAATATGGCCATATAGTATAGCAACACAGATGATCAAACATCCTCGTGATTTGACATCCAGCTTCAGGTGACGCTGCGCAAACCCAAAGATGATGTTTGGGCCTGTGCCACGAGGCCTTTTTTTTGTGATGGCCGGTTGGTGTGTGACTTTCCGGCAAGGAAACACCCAGCTCTTGACTGAAAGATTCTCAAAATTAAAATAGACCTCATGAGATTGTGGAATTTGGACACATAAGTTTTGGACACTCCCCATATTGCAGCTTCTTAGGCTTCCTTGTCCCAATTTTTTATTTAGCTAACCACAGATTGGTGTGTTAGTTATCCCTGTTTGTGGTGAATGCCAACATTTTTCATGGTGAGGCCAAAATTTCCCATGCGCAAATCCATCTTCCTTTGTGCTTCTCCAATTTTCATGATCAAAATCCAAATTTTAATAATGACATCTCCATTCTTCATGGTGTTTAATCCTCAGATTCCCCAATTCGAATGATGTTCCCACCAAAATCCTGATCTTTGGGTATAAAAAACCCAGTAGTTTCCGGTAGATTTCCAGCCCCTTGCCACATCCGGCTGGGATTTTCCCAGCCTTCTCCAGGAGGTGCTGGGCCTGGAAGGAGCGTCTGCTGGGCGACGGCCACGACTTCTTCATCCCGCGGCCCAAGACCACGCGGCGGCTCTGCGGCTGGCTCGTCTCCACGGCCTCCAAGTCGGTGCCGCTGGAGGAGGTGCGCTTAGAGGATCCACTACCCTCTGGTAATTTAACATAGCTATTGAAAATGGGCCATTTATAGTGGATTTTTTCCATTAAAAATGGTGATTTTCTATAGCTACGTTAGTTTACTAGAGGGTAACATGGTGAAAATATGGTGAAAATATGGTGAACATATGGTGAACATATGGTGAAAATATTGTTAAAGTATAAAGTATATAATATATATCCCTAAAATACCGGTTGATCATGAAAAAAATCCTGATGAATTATACAATACATGGCTGGTGAAAACTCTGGCAATGACAAGTAGTGGTACCTCCAATTGTGGAAAATATGACATGGTCGTAAATGTTCAAAATTAAGAACCCCCCAATATCGCGAAAGCAAGGAGTTTGGCAATGGGGAAAATGATGGACCGTGGGATGGAACGGAGGTTTAATGGGGATGATTGTGACCCCGGTGGTTTAAGGGAAAGTTTTCCAAAATGCCATTTCTAATGGGTAGGTGATACATCCTCAAGCGGCAATCCTGCAGGATCCTGCAGGGTTGTTCACCAAGGCACCACAGTTTTAATATATGGGGGTTTCCATAAATGGGGTTACCCCTAAATCATCCATTTCAATAGGATTTCCCTTATAAACCATCCATTTTGGGGTACCCCCATTTATGGAAACCCCCACATCCCAAACTACCAGGTGAAATGCGGACAGCTCAACCACTCATGGGATGATTGCAAGGTAGGAGACGAGATTTCAATCGCTTCTACCTCGCTATCTGCGATTCTATATATCGAAGCATGTCCAGAAACTGGTTGGACTCCGAAACAGAAGAGATACTTTATACATTATGGGGTTGTCCCACAAAAAATGCCATAGTTTATTGACTTTTTTGCCTGGAAAAAATGCAAATTGATCCACCATTCTGAGACAAATCCATTTTAAACTTTCAACATTGGGTACCCCCAAACAAAACCTTGGTTTAGTACTGGATCTATGTATTTTGGCTGTAGGAGGTATTTGATGCTATATTTGTTGGCATGTATTGGCCAAACATATCACCATTTCAGGATGGTGAAACCATGTTGACTCCTTGACCACCCCTTTTGATGGTAGAACCCCCATTTTTGATAGTGTGGTAAGCCCAATGCCAAGAACCTCACATTTCAGGATGGTTCAATCACGTTGAACACCAGTTTTTGATGCTTCAGCCGCCATTTGTCGTAGTATTTCGGGTTACATACTTCCCATTTGTGATGGTGAAATCTTGCATTATGAATTATGATTCAGCCATCTTCATATGATTTCGGATTTTTACACTTCCCATGTTTCATGGTGAATTCCTCCATTTCAGCCATGGTTTTCACCAACCCCCACAGCCCCCCATCCTGAGGTGGCCATCTTAGGGAACTGCAAGCGCTTCGACATCTACGTGGCCCTAGCGCAGCCGGTGGAGGCCACAGAGGTGGGTCGACACGTGGCAGAGGCGATCTGCCAACAGATGGCGTGGCACCATGAGATGGCAGGCCTGGTGGGCCTGGTGGGCCGTTGTTAGGGGTCTGGGCTGGGGGAAAAGACATGGAGGGTTCCTACAATAGGGGTACCCCCAAATCATCCATTTGTATATAGATGGATTTTCCCTTATAAACCATCCATTTTGGGTATTCCCATTTATGGAAACACCCACATCATGGATTCTTTCTGGAAGAATGATGGAACACACTTTGATGGATTTTGGGATTACGAGGGCTACGAATCTTGAGACGCTAAAGATGCTCAATTGACCAGGCAGTGCGTTGGGTATATGCAGCCACATTCCTGCATCCCTACCTCCATACCCACATACATACCTTCACAACTCTACCTCCACACTTACATCTCCACCTACCTGCCGAGAGAGGTAGATGGACAAGAGACAGATGGATAGATCGATAGATGGATTTAGATCGATCGATCGATATATCAATCAGAATAAAGGATTTACCACGAGTCATTTGGACCCCACCAGCCACTGATACTTTTGGAGAACCCCATCGCCAGGCTGGTCCCCTGCTTTGTGGCTCCGTCGCGCCGCTGCTGGATTCGACATGCCCGAGTCTGTGGCCGTGGAGCCGCTGGCCATGGCAGATGCCCAGGTGAAGCAGGCCATAGGAAAAGATAGGGTCGAGGTGAGCAGTGGCTGCTATATAAACCCTGATTGGTTGATGATTATATTAGGGGGAATTATACTAACCGAGATGATCAGAATCCCTATCAACCAGTATAAAATATACAGCAACGGCACAGGGTTTTGAACACTGCCCAGTTGAATTGCGGCCAAGAATCATTGATACCTGAAGCACGAGAGGCTAAAGGCTAAAGAGGTAGAAGTAGTTTGTTATTCCTTTTGAGGGCAGGGATGGTGTTGTCCTATCCTCCAATAGAGAATGACATTGAATAATAGTGCGTGCGCGATAGGGGTGAACTGCTGTCAGAAAAATGTTTCAGGGACAGGTGGAAACTTTGTAGATCACAGAAGAAATAACGTCCCCAGGCCAATCCAGGACCTCAACCGCCTAGAATTGGGTTAAGCGACCACTGAGCCCCTACATTCTTGATGAGAGAAACGACTGTTCCCTCTAAAAGCATCGATTAGACCAAACACATCAAATCCGTCACCACAACACCATGGTTTCCAGCCAAAAGCTACTGTATCCATTGATTCCAAGCCATTGATCAACAAGAGGTCTTCCCCCAAGCAGCGGCTGCCAGGAATCTTGGCAGCTTCAGCGTTCCCTGGAGCTACGCTCGGGTGATGCTGTGAGCACCTATGCCTGCAGTGTGGCCATGGCGTTAGAGGGGCGGACCAGGACGGGGGATGGCGACCTTGTGGATGGAAGGAAGATTGGATGGTTGGTGCTAAAATAATTAGTTGGCTAGTAGTTATACATAGTAGTTGATTTTTTGATTGATGGATGATGGGATGGCGTGAGTAACAGTTTAAGCAGTCAAATTCATTATTTTTGGCTGAATGGTTGAGATGGCTACAGTCCGTCAGTCTCATAGTTTCGTCATGGTTCGGCCTATTGCAGGTCTGCCTTCAACCCATGCTCTGCGAGAGAAGCACATATCATGCCACTTGGACGAGGGAAGCGCTTGATCAGCCAGCAGCCAGAATGATGGTGGCTTGGGGCTTAAACTTCATTGACGATGAATGTTTCAAGATGGTGTAAAACCAGTATCAAACAACCAGTATCAGCGAGATTAAACTATATTAAACTCATTTCAGATCCAACTTTTTCTCATAGGCTAAAGGTCCTTTGAACACATCTTTGAATGATTGGATCTTCCCAATGCCCAGGTTACAGCTGAAACGCAGCCTGGAGGCTGCCACCGGTGGAGACGATGCGCCTTGTGGCCGTCGCTTGCTGTGCATCTGGCGGATGGCGTTGGAGGTGTCCAGGGGTGGTGGGGGATGGGGGTTGGGGTTGGGGGTTGGGGTTAGGGGTTGGAAAGTGGAAAAGATGCAAAACATGACTTCACGTTCTAACTGTAGGTTTGATTTTAGGTGAGTTCTAGCTAGAAATTGATCACATCTCTACCATTCAAGTGGCACCAGTGTGCGGCCACTGCGGCTGGCCTTTTCTTGCCCGATAGCTTTCCATGACAGCAAACGCCAGGCACAGTTTGCATCATCAACTTGAGGTCGTAGATGACCAGCTTGAAGCAACTTATGATATTGTAGCTCACAAGTTTGTCATGTCAATGAAATGCAATGTAAGCGATGAGAAATATTCCCCAACCCAAGTTTATCATTTTTTATCCATGAATTGAAATCGACTGTGATTGAATTCCTGAGGAAATTCCGGCCCCATTTCGATGCCGCCAGGCTGGTAAGGCCCTGCGTGCGGCTGCCGAGCCCCTAGCGCGGGGTCCTGCGCAGTACACGGAGGCGGAGCGGTTGCTGGCCACGCAGCTGGTGAAGTGCAAGGAGAAGTTGCGTGGATTCAGGTGGGATATGACCTATCAGACCTATCAGCTGGGATTTTCAAGTATGGGGAGTAAAACTGATTGACATCATTTAAAATCATCCATCTCCCATTCATATTTGGTTCGAATATCCATTCATCTCCCAGTAAAGCAACTTCTTATTCATGGGACAAAGCCAAGAATATGTTGGGAGCATTTGCCAGGTAGCAGTTGAGCTGATAATTGGCCAGGTGGCTTTGGACAGAACAGCTGTTGGTCCTTTTTTTGCCATGGCACATGGTTGAATTTTGATCTTTGTGGATGACAATGAATGATGATCATCCGAATACAACATCGAAAAGACAATGATCATCATGATTTATCAGCAGAATAAGGATAAGGATCACATGTCATCAGGATCATCAAGATTTATGATCATCTCAGACTTGGTTGAAGCGAACATCTGCAGGAAAAAAACCAATCATTCAGGGAAAAACCATGAAAAATCATGGTTTCCTGTGGCATTTTTCCCTTTTGTTGACCCATAAAATCCAAGAAAACCCATTAAATCCACCATTTTTCATGGTGAATCCACCATTTGTTGGTCAAATGTGTTGGAGTTACCCCTGCATCCTCCAGCGGGACGCCAGGCAGGGTGGGGCCGTGGCGCAGCTGCGGGCTTCGGCGATGGAGCTGCTGGAGTCCGAAGAATGGGAAGATCCCAGCCGAGCTCGGAGGTGACACCGGGGAGGGGAGCATTTCACCGAGAAAATCTGGGGGAATTCGGGAATTCACCATGATTTACCCATGATTTATCATGCTTCACCATGATTTATCATGATTTATCCATGATTTACCCGTGATTTACCAATGATTTACCATGATACCCGTGATTTACCCACATTCGCAAAAACAGAAATGGGATGTACCCACCAAAAGATTTGGGATTGCCCAACTCAAACTCCGAGATTCGTGCTGCTACCACGAGTTTTACCAAGATGCTGAATCTTTGACGAGAAAAATTGGAATCTCTAAATTTCTCAACCACAGAGGCGTGTCCAGCGTCTCCTTCACGAGCCAAGTGTGGCTTTGAAGGCTGGAATGGCGACTTGGCTTCAACGCTTCAACTTGTCTGCAGGCATTTGTCCACAATTTTGCCCTTGACATCCCCTAAAAAGCATTTGATGGTAGTCACTTCTGGCTCTTTTCATTGGAAGTGTTTTTGGATTCTGCTCATTTTCTGGGCCCCTCCCTTTTCAACAAACCTTTTGGTACTCCCAGGAAGTGAACGAAACCAAGATCTTGCAAGAGGCGGGGCAGCCGTTACACAATGGAGCTCTTGGTGTACCAGTGTTGTGACTAATACTGCTGAATATTATCCTTCCACATATTACAGGATGGTGCCCCCCAGTTATAAGTTGGTTTATAAACCCCATGAAAACTATAGTTATATCTACCATAAACCATAGTGAAATGGGAGTTATGTGAACCCCAACTTAGCGAACGAACTGGGGCACCACCATCCTAATCCAGCCATCGTCCTTCCACAGTAAGAAACCCTTGGAGGTGAAGAGTCAACTTCAAGACCTGAGCACAGAGGCTCCAAGGGCCAGGGCTGGGCCACTCCAGGGATGTCGGGTGCAATTTGCGGACTGACATAGGAGCCGGCAAGATTTTGTCGTACTTTGTGTTGGATTGTCAGATGGGTTGAGACTTTGGATTTTGCACCTTTTTGCACCTCGGCCTCTCAAATCTCTCAAGGCGCAATTCTTCGCCTTCACAGTTTTAGGCTCAGGGCTCATCATAAACCTCTCCATTCACCAGCAGCGCGTGGGTATTGTCAGCGATGGAGCAGAGATAGCGAGATGAAATCGATCGACAATGCGCAGGCAGATGAGGCGAGCGATTCTGGTAAGGAGTAAGGACTGGAGGGCAAGAGGGCATCCAGTTGGGGTGAAACCGTGGCTTTGTGGCTGGATGGAGGTTTCTTTAGATGGTGATGTTTGAAGTGTATGTGTTGAAAGGAGGGGTCGACTCAGAAGTGGATGTGGGATTCATAGTAATCGAATTGCATCTTGAAGGGACCCCATTGTTTCTGCAAACCCAAACCGCGAGAAACTGATGAATTTGTTGCAAAATCTCAAGTTTCCACACACTTTTGGTGTATTCACAGTTATTCACATGCACAGTTTTTTGGATCATCTAACACTTCCTCAAGCAGCCCGCCAGGAATCCGTGGATCCTAGCTGGTGCGAGACTCATTGGTCCAAGCAGTGAACGCCATTTGTCATGCAGAAAGCGTTCAAAAGGTATAGTATAGATATGTAAGGATATGTACATCTATCAGCACCTTTGTTGCTCAGATAAATCCTCATTCTCGCATCACCAATGGATTTTGTGGCGGGGTGAGGGTTCCCTCTGGTGATGTAACGACATTTGGAAAATCACCATTTTTGAGAATCAACTCATCTATACGTGGGCCATTTTCCATGGCTATGTTGAATTACCAAAGGATATATAGGATGATGGGCTGTAACTACCGGAGATTTTGATTGACAACAATTGACATGTTTCTGTTTTTTGTCGCCTGATCGGGCTTCGTGGGGAATTGGTGCCTTTGGGTCAGTCTGGAAGGGATGGAGGATGTTGGAAGGGGCATGGTCCCATGGTTTTTTCCCCCCGAAACATTGCGGTTAGATCGTTGGATCAGTTGGATCCCTGAAACATGATGATCTGATGTGTGACCTCCGCAGGGCTTGGTCTGTTTCGGCTTGAAAAAATAGGCCAATGTTTAGGCAGCGGGGAGTCTTTCGTTTCAGGTTTAATGGAAAGCTTCGGGAGGATTGACCAGCATCAGAACCTACCGATGTAATGATTACCCCAAAGTTTTGGGCGCACCAGAGGATTTAGAGTCCCAAATCGATCTTGCTGTATCCATTTAGTTACATGGTTTGCCTTCAAATCTCCACTCGCTTCATTCATCCACTCCACCTGAGTCCAAGATGTCAGGTACCCATGTGCTGCAGTAGGATCCTGGGACTACGGTGTCGCTCGGGCAAGGAGAGACCCAAAGCCTTGAAGGATGGCAAAGCAGACATGCGATGGATGAGGTGGAGGAGGACAAAAAGCGTTGAAGAAAAGATTGAAAGCAATCAAGGAAAGTCAGAGGCTTTACCAAGCGACCCTGAAGATTCTTCGTGTCCGAGGATTGCAGGCTTTCAGCATGACAACCAACAAAACTGGGCTACGAGAGGGCATCATACTTGACACTGCCTGTGACGAGCCGGGCGCAATCCTGGAGGCACAGACATGAGCAAACTGAAGCTGCAGGTCGAGAGAGCGATGTCGAATGGCATTGGTGCAGCGAGTGCTGCTTCTTCTAGCACCGGTGAGGAGCGCCGTGTGCGACGGCCAGTCAGAAAAGGGCACACCAAGAAGAAGCAGAAAGAGTCGGCAGCCCAGCACAAACACAGTACCCCAGTCCTGCTTCGATCGCTGGCTGCTATGTGCAAGGGGCGTCCACGGCCTCCTTTCCATGCTTTGTCGGATGACGTCCAGCCGAAAGCAATGCCAAGCAAGCCGTTCAAGGAGGTGAACATTAGGCCACCAGTGAAAGCCATGCCGTCAATGCCACCAGCTACATCCTTGGGCGCAGCATCCTCCAAAGCTGCTCCGCCTGTGGGCCCACCAGCAAAGGCGATGCCAAAGGTGAAAGAAAAAAATGAAATCAAAGAGGAATTGTTAGAAGTCAAAAATGAAATCAAAGAGTCCGTAGAATCTTCAGAGGAGGATGAGGTGATGGAGTGCGAGGAGTAGCCAAACCACCAATCGGTTGGAGCTCCCACTGGTCAAACCCCTAAGAGGTCCTGAGTTCCTGTTCCTTGCGCAGCAAAACCGGGACTGCGACCCGGCCAGTCCAAAGTTTGACCACTGCATGTGGGGTGGATGCATCCAAAAAAACCCAACGTTGAGCAGTTGCATTTTTCACACACATCCATGTCAATGACTTTCCGAAATGGAAGGTGCAAAGTTGGTGCAAGCTTTGACAAACAAGCTGCTGAGTGGTGAGACTCACGTCACGGACATGCCGGCCCTGGTAGGTGTGCAAGACCCCCCACGGGAAGGTGTTCATTGTCAGTGGCAACCGCTGCTTGTTTGCCCTGGAGGCTTTTGCTGATAAACTTCAGGAGGAAGGGATCCAGTGCGTCGAAGTCAACACTTTGCTGGTCAGCCTGTCGGACACGGACTTTTCCCCACGTCCCTCTTTGCCCGCTGTGTGGAAGCCTTTACTGGGTGAGGAAGTCGGGAGGAGGGCTGCGGCCTGTGCAGCCAGCAGTGCCACGGCGACCTCTATCTAATGCGGGCCTTCCGGTGAGATGCGAGGCTTTTGAGACCCGCGAAGGACTACGTGTATGCCGGGTCACAGTGCTCCCGTGCCATGGGTGGCAACACCTACTTCATTGGCCCCAAGCTGCACGAGGTTCTGCTGGTGGGCACCTTTGGCGGAGATGACTAGCACGGTGCATCCCCCCAGTGGTACCACTGCTTCTGCTCCTTGACATGAAGATTAAATCAAATAGGACAACCTAGGAAAAAAACGGAAGAAATTGGACACATTTTGGAGGGTTCAATCGAAAGCTGGATAAACCTGCGGTTGCTTTGTCAGTCACTGTCATCATTCTGACCCAGAGTCACGTGGGAAGTTTTGAAAGCATTGATGCCTGCTAAGCTGCTATTATAAGAAACCATAATGGTTGGATTTTGGCTTTTCAACTTTTATGAACCGTCTGGGGTGGTCTGAAAATAGGGGTGCACCCCTCAGAATTTCGTGATTACTTATATAAGTTAATCGTCATTTTCCCACGAAGATGATCTTTCGGGGCACACCTTCATTGTCAGTTACACCCATTGGTATGTTGGTCACCTTTCTGTGCGCGGCCTCCAAGCCAACGTAACCCAGGTGCTGACGCCCTCCTTGCTCGGCCACATCAGCATAGATACGGGTTGTCTGAAAGCAGATGAAAATAGAGCCACCCCAATTCCGAGGGATTATCATCATTTTCCCACATCCAATATGGTTCTTGTGGGGTACGCAAAATTTTGGGACACACCCATTTACAGTTTCAGACTTCAGATATTGCTGCCAGCATGTAGTGTTGCAGCAAACGCTTAACTGCTTAGCCGCTTTGCGCTGGGGCCGCTCTGAAGGAGGAACAGCCACTGGCGACCCAACGATTTGCTGCGTGTCAAAATGGCTATTGGAGTTGGAACTGGTTGACATGAGATCACTAGTGTAATCCTGTGGCCATGCGTTGCTGTCGCAAGATTTTGGCCACAAAGATGCATGCACAAATTGCGTTTTCATGTGGGGGGTTTAGATTGAGGTTTATTCCCGATGCACCCCTTGCTTTGATTTGGGGGCGTGCACATGTGCAGTGTCATTTGGACTGCCCTGCCAGGCGCAAGTGGAACCGGGCAAAGACCCGGAACCAAGCGAGACCACGGGTGCCAGCCAAAAAAATGGGGTGTCCTGTCAGGCCATTTGTTGCCATCGGTCAAACTGTTCCACTGCTTTTTTGGTACTTGGATACAGACACACCAGAAGACTTGTACATTTTCCATTTTTGGGTGGCTTCATCCTCATGTCATGGTTCAAGATCCTCAGGATTTTGGCAAAGGCCACTCTGCCCAAAGGGAGGATGCTTCAGCCCGACATTTTCTGGTAGCCGAGGCTCAACAGAAGACGAGTGCAGAATTGGGCGCCATCAATGGTGTGGCGACCAAGGGCGAGATGGAACCGATGGCTGAGTTGGAGATCGGGGTATAGCACCAAAGCCCGAAGGGGATTGGCTCAAGAATTCTTGACAAAGGATGAATGGCATAGTGGTTTAGCACACCAAAAACATAAATCAAACATGGATATGACTGGGATGTGAATGGTTGGGTAGGAAACAGCAACCATGACCAACAACTTAAATGAGAATGGTTGAATGCTAAGGAACGATGACTGGCCTTTGTCCGTGTCCAGTCCTCTAGTTTAGCCATAGCCAACAAGGGACTTAAACAGAAATGGGGAGTGAACCGACAGAAATGGGGGTAAAAAGTAAGAAATCCAAATGTGGCGATAGGCGCTGAACATAGCCATGCATAAATGATTTTGGAGAGGAAATCAGACAAGAATGAGTTAAGCTGCTGCGAATCCAGCCAATCTCGGTGTCCACATGTTTATAGTTTCGACCCATACCCAAGATCCAGATCTTTTTTACCTATGATTGAACCAATGGTCCAGTCCATTCGGTAGATGCGGTGCCATCTATTTTGGGGGATTTTCTATACAATTCTATACATATTATGGATATTTATGGATACAGTATTCCCTTCCATAGACCTTTCCATCTGTTGTTCCTCATCCTCCCGAGGTCTCAATGCAGAGCTGGTGTCCCTGCTTCGGGGTGAGGAGATGGATGAGACGCTGGGTGAAATCTTCCCAAATTTGCTGGGACTTTGAGATCTGTGGATTTATCAAAACCAATCTTGCTATATTTGAGGGGATGAACATCCATTTACCAGCTATTTTGGGGTTCACTAGGTACCAGGGTTTTGACCCATCCCCAGATCTGTGGATTTATCAATTTTCAAAGAAGTTCTGGGGTGTGTTCCGGAAGTGGGAACAGCATGAACTCCCCTCGAAAATAGCCCTATTGGAGAAGGAAAAGCTCACTGGGTCTGGAAGTCCAAGATGTGATGTGACTGATGCTGATGCCGCAGGAGCCGAAAAAGAAAGAGGAGGCGCTGGTTTTTCAGCGCATGGCTTTGCATAGACCTTGCACAAGTTGGGCTCTTTTGATTCAGGTATCCGGAAAGGTCTACTGTGCAACAGAAAAGTTGAGGTTTCCAAGTGTGTCAACTGTTTCTGACGGTTTCTCCTACATCCTTCAATTTTAAGCTGCTGCTGCTTGCACCCTGTTTTGAGGACTCCACTGAAGATGAGTCTTCCCCAGCAGCTGCACAAGGGCCCCAAACGTTGAAAGGCCCACGGCTGTTGGGGGGGTGAAGTTGGAAGGGCACTGGACAGCGGAGCTTTGATTGGGAATGCACATATGCAAGGTGAGCAACAAAAAACAAGATTTTGGGATGCTTCAGAACCTTTGAAGCTATGGCACTCGTACATGTACAGAAACACCTCTTGTCGGGCACACTTTAAAAAAGGAAAGTCAGGTGAAGGAAGACTGCCAAACGATCTGCAAGGCTTCCAAGACAAATGCATGAAATTTCGAACTTTCTGTGGGATTCCAAAACAAATCTGAGGGTTCCCCATGCAAGGCTGTAGCCCCCATGTGCTCATGATTTCCAACAGCCCTTGTTGTGAACCTGGAATCTACAGCTTCATCAGGCCAGTTGTCGTTTTTTTCGCTCCAGGAATGTCTGCAGAACAGCGCGCCATGCTTTTCATCGATTGAGGCCTGAAAGCTCCAATACATGGGTCAAGCTGCAACAGCCCCAGCCATTGTTGCTGAAATTCTATCCTGGAGTTGGGCAACATGTCGTTTACTGGTGCTTTGAGTTGGCAGTTTTGGGATACCTCTTTGCTGACAATCAATGCAATGCCCTGTGATAAGGCGGTCACAGGCATTTCAAACCATCAACCCAAAGCATCACTCTCTCATTGGTTCAACTACTGACACTTCAAAAACTGAAACATAATACTGGAGATAACAGGAATGATATTGGCATTGACCCGTCTATGGCGAAATCAACCAATGATCCCTGGTTGAAATTGACCAGGTGCAAAAACGAGCGATCAGCTGTCACAAGCTCCAGGCATCGTCCATGAGGGGGGGTGTTGAGTTCTTAACATTTTGTTGCAGTTGAGGGATCTGAATTTAGATGAACTTAAAACGTTAAAACAGATGTGTTAGCCCCTAGCCTGCAAGAAACTGCCGCGATCCACTGTGTTTTTTGCACGTCAAGCACCCCAACAACGTGAGACGGTCGGTTCCCACGATGCTCCTGCCAAGGTGTGCAGTTGAGCCAGCGGAGCAAAGGTGAAACCGCCGCTTAGCTACACTTGGGCCGCTAGGGAAGGATTACAACAAGTTTTGACCAGCTGGGATTTGTTTGAAGACACCGGCACGGCAGGCATGGAAGATCTTATATAACTGCTGCGCTTCAATCATCCGCGGCGTCATTATTCTTGATAATATTTTATAGTATTGATTACATTTTCGTTCCTGCGTTCCTGGATTTTTAGCAGACAGACTCACAATCACACAGCACCGAAAGGGCATGGATAGCCATAGAATAGCAGTTGGCAGGCATCCAGAATAATGAAGGTTGGGCTTGAACACATACTTATTCAACATAATTCTAGTGGGAAATCTAAACGGAATCAAGTCCAGGCATATTTTGTTGCTCCCTGGTCGCCACATGGGAAAGGTAACTTGCACGGTTTTGAACTGTGAAGGGATCATTTTGGGTCGCTTGATGGGCTTCAAAATGTGCGGGATCCCCTTGAAGCCGATCGAACGATCTCACAATGTCTTTTCGGTGCTTGCAACGCACGCGTAGCTCTTTCGTCTCACAGCGGAGATGGGATGCCGCGTGGTTCTGTCGCTCTTGGGTTGCGACATTCACGGCTCGACAGTTTGAACACCTGTGGGCTGACGTGGGTGAGACCGCGAGGCCTTACGATGGACATCCTCTGGCGCAGTTGAACGCGGCACGCCGAGGAGCTGTGCTGCAGGAATGGGCCCGGCAGATGCTGCAAAGGCAACATCCGAACAGCCTGATAGAAGATGCCGTGCCTGGGATGTGTGTGAATGGCCGACGGCGAAACAAGTCTCAAGCGCAGTATGATTTCATGCTGGATGGTCGCAAGGTTGAGATCAAAAGCTCTCAGCTTCAGTGGGCGAGGAATGAGTGGAAAGTTGATTTTCGATGGGTAAAATTTCCACAGATGATGTCACAGGGGAGAGCCAGGTTTGACGATTTGTACTTAGTGTTATTCAGCCCAAATTGGCTTCATTTGGTAAAACATGATTTGAAAACCGGAATTTCGACTAATGGTGTTGTGACACAGATCCGGGGTCATCGCATACAAGTCCACGGCGGCGTCAACAATGGGTGGGAGGAATCGCTTTCAGCGATCTTACGCAAATTGTGCGAAAAGGGTGATTGCTCTGTAGTTTGGAAGACCAGGCTTTCAGATAGTTTGATTGCGGATCTTTGCAAAAACCATGCTGGTTCTACTATGCAGTTTTACAATGATAAACCATTAGGTTTAGTGAGCCCTCAGTTGAGAGGGCTCAAAGTCCAAAGACTGGTCCGGGACATTGACAAATTGCTAAATTTTGGAAGCAGATTTTCGGAGTGTGCCAGTGAGCAGACAGTTTCAGGCTCGATTCGTGGGCGGAACTGCACCTCAGCCGATTGGATCAGGGACGGTACACGTGTAGAGTGTAAGCATTCGCAATTGTCATTCTATGGTACCCACTGGTCCTGTTACTTCTCCCAAGTCAAACCAGACTGCTTTGATGAGCTTCTGCTAGCCATTTACAGTCCCAGAGGCCTCGATTTGTTCAAACACAACGGCAATTTTGGTATGTCAACCGCGGGAGCCAAGACGGAAGCATGCGGTATGATAGTGCGGCTCAACGGGCCGAAGGGAGACTTGGATCCTGTACACGCCTTGCAAGCCATCGAGGCGAAGTTGAAGGCCAACAATTGTCCTCACATCGCTACCATCTTGTGGGACGTCTAGGAGTTAAAACTTGCATTGGATGGAAGACGGAACATGTTTCAGTGAGGGTGCGTGATTATTTTACACGAAGTGGTGTGCAAATCTCATGTGGCCAAGGGTACAACCTGATATGCATGTGCAGTGTAGAATGTGAGGCGCATGTCAAGCAGACATTCGTCTCATCGATTGTCAGAAGTTCATCGGAAGAAAGTATCAATTGTCATTGTGCTCTGCAAGAGCAAAAACGGGAAGAAAACTGGTATGTTGATGAACTAGTATACCAAAGCCTGTAAGTTGAATGTACCTTTGGGCTTCTAGAAGGACATTCCGCTCAAATGCAACACGACTTTGGGAAATCACTCTCCTGAACAGGCTCTGTGTACTGTTGTGCTGCTCTCACTTCAGATGCCGATAGATGGCATTGGTGTATTAGGCGTGCATCACAAGTTTAATCATCCAGTCATTGTTTAAAGTTTAAACACTTGCTTGGTGGATGGGCAAGAACCTGACCCAGATTGAGGTAAACCTACTGCCAAAGTCAGAATCAGGTCTGGAAAAATTACGTTTTCATTGAGCCTCACTGCTGTAACATCTTTAATATGGAAGAGTATCAAGTGGCATCCATTGTCTTTGGGATCCCTACAAGGATGTCTTCGGCAGTACAAGCAGTCTCATTTGCTTAAACAGCCCCGACCCTCATGGAACACCTGAAAACTGAAAACTGAATGACTTGTGAAGGGGCATATCTTGAATTCAGTCATTCACTAATTTGTTACCATGCTAGACAAGCGTTGGTCGAGATAGATAAACTTCCAAGATTTGCCCAAACTTTTGAAGCACAGGTTTGATGTTTGAATCTCCATGATTGTTGCAGCCGAGGAACTGAGGGGACATAGCAGGGGTCCAAAGAAGACTTCCATAGTGCAGATGGCAGCGACTTCAGTGGTGATTTCTCTGGGAGGGTTCCCCCAAAAAATCAGCGAAAGGAAGGTCCAGGTGGTTGCAAAGAAATACGCCAGATCTGTGAAGTCCAAGCTGCCGACTGTAGAGGGGTGACAGCAGCGAAAAGGATGCAGTGCTGGTGGATGAAGGACGATTGGTGGTGCAGTCCAAGCGCTAAACGTGTAATGCTTTGCAGCATTTTGTGAACAATTCAAAGATGTCATATGGCAGTGTGTCAAAACCTTGTACCCCTGGTGAACATCAAGATAGCTGGTATATAAATGGATGTTCATCCCACTAAAAATGGTATTAATAGGTATTGACCCATCCCCATATGTCTATTCACGCCACATGGCCACAGGGCTCACTTTCCCTTTGAACCGCAGCAATCTTTAGCCCCGAATCTGCACCGCGCCCCGGTGATGCGGCAACGTTGATGGACCCGCAGAAGAAACTGCGGTTGGACCTGCCTGGGAGCCCGGCCCGGCCCAGTTTGTGGGCTCACCTTTTATTCTCATTGACCTGAGTGTACGTAAGGGTTGGATAGTTTAGTAAATGTATAAAAGTCTACTAGAGTAACATCATTTTTGTATGGTAGGTTAATGCTTGGATGGTAAGTTTGTCGGGTTTGCAGCCCAACGACTCCTGGCGTTTTGGACCTGCCACATGCAGCGCAGAGGCCGGTGCACCATGTGGATGCCCAGCTTCGATGCCACTGGCATGCCAACCTTTGTGAAGCTTGGCTTCACTCCATTGCTGGCTTCAACTTACTGGTGCTTAGCAGGGAATGGGGAAATGATCGCTATATGATACAGTACTAATATGTATAAATAGCTACCAATAATCATCCCATTCCTGGCCCATTCCCCCATTCCCTACCAAGCACCAGGAAGTCAATTTAAGTCAGCTTTCCGCCAAGTGGTTTGGGATGGTGTGGGATGATTGATCCACATTGTGACAAACATGTTCGACATGTAATGGATAATCCTGCTTTTGGATGGTGGAAACATGACATCTTTTTGGAAGAATGAGATGCGAAACTTGAGACTACTTCACCAAAACTTAACAAATAGGACTGCAAGGAACATTGTGCCTACTTTTGAAGGATAGCAATCCCTATGTGGATACCTACCAAGGCGTGTGTTTGTGGGAGTGCAGTCACCAATAACTTCCATACATTTCCATGTTGGAGAAGAACTTGAACATATTTTCCCCACTCAGAAATTTCCCCCCTCACCTTTTCATGGAAAAGGACCCCCTGGTGCCTAGGAATCCCATGCAGATGGTCCCCATGGCATGGAACCAGGGACAGGAAGAAGAACAGTTGGCAGAAAAGCTTCCTGCAGGCGCTCTTGGAGAGATGTTGGTTTTGGGAAACCAGAGCTTGCTTTCTAATGGAGTCCTTTGAAAGGATTTGTTGCTGCATCAGCTTTCACCAATAGAAACAAACTTTGTGTTTCTGATTCCATCAATCGCTCAAAGATGTTGTGATTTCCACTGGGTGACACACCCGCGCGAATTGTTTAAAATCTGAACTGCGTGTTCTGCCAGTTTGCAAGGAGACAAGACAGCGGATCGCGACGTTCGACGGCTTGGAAGTGTCTCGGGAAGCATCGATGATGACATGAACGGCACTTGAAGCGCTTCAGCGGATTGCAACTCTTTCTTCATGGGGCCAGTTCCGGGACACTATTTTGCTACATACCAAATACCAAGTAGTGTCTTGCCAGTGTTGCGATCTGTGAATCATGCGTATGCGTCACGCAGTCTCTTAGGCTTTTTCGGCATCGACCAACAAACACTGGAGAGGTTGGCTGCCGGCCGAGGGGTCGAAGGTGTTGAGGTATGGAATCACCAGCTGCAAGGTATACGACTTTGGAAGGTTCACTTGATTGATATATGATATATTACAATGCTGACTCTGAACTTTGGTTGGTCATGTGGTGCAGCTTTGCAAAACTCTAGCTGGAACGACATGACATTGGCACAGTCTAGGCTCGATGAGTTCCTGGAAAGGCGAAAGGACTCCAGGGAGAGGCGCAATCCTCCAATGATGCTGGGGGGTTTCGCTGGATGGAACAAGGACTAACAATTGTGGAAGATGGTCAGTGAGTCTCCGATGCCTGGAGATTCCATTTGTCTAGTCGGCTTGTAACTTGGATCCAGAGCGAGTGATCCAATTGATGTGATCCACGGATAACGTTGAGAAACTATGGATGTTTTCTGGCACACAGTATTTTACAGACAGCCAGATTTTTCATTAAGAGCGACTGATCAGCGACTAGGTGCTATGATCACCCATGTTTATCCTGACACTCTCTAGACATGTCAGGTTCTATCCGCATTTTCCCAAAATCCTAAGAATCCCTAATTCTTACAGGTTTCAACTCCATTTTTGCAGGGTTTTCTCTCTATTTTTCCTCAGTTCCTATCCCCCAATGGCCTGTGGCTCCTCTCATGGCGTGGTAGGGACTTAGCCAAGCTCTACGAGATCCTTGAGACGGCGCGCAACCCCTCGCGGCTGCTGATGGCCAAACTGGACGAGATGGAGGATGGGCAGTTCGTGGCTGGGCGCCATAACTATGGTTTATGGTACTTATAACTATAGTTATTGGGGCTTATAAACCAACTTATAACTGGGGGGAGATGGGATTTCTGGTGGCTGATTTTTCACCTAAATTTCGAGGAATGGGGTGATGATCCCACTGGCTCGATGGGAGATTTGAGCCGCAAATCCCCATCAAAGGTGGGACTCCTTTTTTGGTCACTGTGGGATAGTGGAAAGATCACCATTGGCTGACTCCTTTTTTTTTGGGGGGACTTTGAAGTAATTGATAAGCAACAAGACATGGTGGTTTCTGGTGGGGATTGTGGGATCATGGGGATGAGACATGGGATATTAGTAGGAACGCATACTGTAACCAACAATATGATTTGTGGGTGTGTATGTCAGGGATTAGCTCACACAAGCTGGTTGGCTGCTTTTCCAGCACAAGGATTTCTGCGATGTCAGAGAGTCAGAGAGTGGGTGTGTCTGCAAGCAATGTTACTCCAATTAGTTTCTGGCAATTTTGATGAGGAAACTGATGATTAAACATGAAATTCCGGGGTAATAGCCTCAGGTGACCAACTTCAAGCGGGATGAGAACATCGACAGGTGCCCTTGATGGCCATCAGGGTTCGCGGTTCGCCCAAAAATGGGAGATTTTACACCCATCGAAAAAGGCTGTTTTGATGGGGAAAATGATGGGAAAATGAGGTTTTAATCCATGGGATGGAATGGTTTTGATGGAAGAGTTGCTGATGGCAGGGCGATTTATTGTCAGTGGGCCACACAACTTGAATAAAAGCAATCACGCGTCAGATTGAGATTTTGCGAGACAGAACTGATCTTGTCAAAGATCATGTGTGAGTAGTAAGCCGTGGATTTAAACTCTAAGCTTTTGAGTGCCCTTGGCAATTTACACCCGCAATGGGAAATCCTTCATAGATCCCTCAATTGTAGATGACTTCCCTTTTCAAAGATGTGAATTTCCCGCGGTCTTGACGAATCCCCACATGACGAGAAGATTGTAGATTGATATTTCCCGCAAACCATGGGTATGGACTGGATTACCAGAGGGGTACCGAAGGACTTGGCACCCCAAATCAGCCAATTTCAAGGACTACCCTCTGGTAATTTATGGAAGTTGGCCGTGGACAATTACCCATTGTAATCTTTTGTAGACGATTTATATACCTATGAAACATGGCCTTTTGCCATGGCTATAGTCAACTGCCAGAGGGTAAATCAAGATTTATAGAGGATTTTCCCATTTGAAAATGACGATATTCCCATTATATCCCCGTTATATTTCCATTCCCAAAGGATTTTGATGTGAGATTTCACTCTCTGAGGCTCTGCGAGCAGTACAAGCTCAACGAAGCTGCCAGGTGGCCAGCGATGTTTTCTGGGGGGTGCATTCCAGATCATTTTGGATAGTATATAGTGGTTTCAATGATTTTAAATGGTCTGTAATCAACATTATACCCAGACATATTGCTATATATCTATATATATACACAATATACATGTAACATCATGTAACCCGAGTTTATCCCATGTATAACCTTGTTCTACCCGGTGGTTTCATGGCCCATTTCTTCTCCCCTGCTTGTTGGCCAGGTGTCGGCTGGTGGAGTTACGGGTTCGGCGGAAGAGTACGCAAGAAGAGGACTAGAGATGGGATTTCTTGGTAGCTCGAAGCATGTTGCATGCAACTCACAGCTTCTTGTGAGTATTACTCTCTTTCCAGAATTCGTGGATTGGATATGACAGTTGGGCCGCTGCGTCGGAAGTCTTGTTTTCCGGTGTTGAAGGGCTTGGTGGAATTTTTCTGCAGCGTTATGCAGAAACACGAGTTGTGTGCGCAGCCAGAAACAGAATCCATTCACACACACACATAAAGGTTGCGACGTTAATTTTATTTGTGAAAGCTCTGATTCCACGGTGGCTGTTTGTTTTGGACAGATGTCGTTGACACACTTCCTGGATCTGAGTTGGTGGGTTGGTGCCTAGAAAGTGTATTTTTTGCTGATACGAACACAGCTACAATTTTTATTCCGCACCCGCTTTCAATTTGGGAATAGACCGAGAGGGGACAGCGAAAAGCCAAGACGGTCAACAAAAAGGAACATTGGCCCATGTAAAGCGTAAAGTTGCAACGGCCCTTTCAATGAAGGTGAAACCTGTTAAAAAATATAGACATTCATGTGCATTTGCTCCAATTTCAGCCGTCGAGGCTTGCCTCGAAAATTCTCCCTCATCCTTACATTTTTTGTTTTGTTGCAATTTCTATAGCCTCGAGGCTGCCTCGAAGCCTGCTTTGAAGTCTGGCTTGAGTCGTTTGGCGGAGAGGCGTCAGTCTGTAGTTTCACTTGGTTTCGACCACTGATGTGATTCCACTAGTTGGTTGAAGTGACCAACGGTCATGGTCACACGGGTCATGTCAACCCCGGATGTCGAAAAAACTTAGGGGATCCAGGCTCGACCTTGCCACCCTTCTGCCACCCTTCGACCTCCATGGCGAAGGACCATGCTCGACTTCAAGGGCATCTGCAGCTGTGTTCAGATCCCTCCTACACCGCTGTATCCCTGGTGAAGAAGGCCGTAATGGGATGGGGTTGGGATGATGCTGGATGGAACGATGGAACTGGGCGATGGGAGCTTCACTGGCGTTGTTGCTCAGGTGACGCAGGGAAGGTCGCTTGGTTGGCAAGGTCTATGCCGCGCCGGGTGGGCCTCACATGGCCATTGGGTTCACTATGTAGAGATTCTATTCCCATATATTTTGATGAGTCAAGAGATTTGAAGTCGGACCCACAGATCTTGGGTTAGCATCGAAGCATCCCATTTGGTTGGAACTTGGAACCACTTTCTATTCCATGTGATTGATCATACTTGTTGGATTGGTCTTATCCGCATTGATGGTTGGTTGTTGATGATCCCATTGAACCAACCATCTATATATATATATATATGCACCAGGCCCTGCCACCCCCCCCCTCCCCCCCCATATGGGATGGGTCCCATATACTGGTCCCATATGAGATCTTCCCCCTCCCCCCCTGTGGTGTGGTGGGGGTGTGGCACTGTCCCCCTCCCCCCCCTGTGGTGTGGTGGATGGGTCCCATATACTGGTCCCATATGAGATCTTCCCCTCCCCCCCTGTGGTGTGGTGGGGGTGTGGCACTGTCCCCCTCCCCCCCCTGTGGTGTGGTGGATGGGTCCCATATACTGGTCCCATATGAGATCTTCCCCCTCCCCCCCTGTGGTGTGGTGGGGGTGTGGCACTGTCCCCCTCCCCCCCCTGTGGTGTGGTGGGGGTGTGGTATGGTATGGTGGGTATGTATGGTGTGTATGGTCGGTCTGGTATGGCATGTTTGGAAAGTATGGTATGTTTGGTATGTATGGTAGGTATGGTATGTATGGCATGAGTGGTTGGTATTGTATGGATGGTAGGTATGGTATGTAAGTCTGTTGGATATGGTATGTTTGATATGACAGTATGTATGGTCTGTATGGTATGTATGGTTACTATGATGGGTATGGAATATGTCCTATCTAAGGTAGGTATGGTATGTATGGCATGTATGCTTGCTATTGTATGTATGCTATTGTATGTATGGTAGGTGTGGTAATTACATTTCATATGTATGGTATGTATGGTATGTATGATAGATATGATAGGTATGGTATGCATGGCATCATTGACATGTATGGTAGGTACGGTATATGTTCAACAGAGGTAGTGTTGTCAGAGTACACAGGTAGTAAACAGGAAGTAGATACAGTAGATACATAGCACATGTATGTATGACTATAGGTAGCACGTAGGTACTTTGAAGGAGTATGTGTGCTACGTAGGTCGCCTAAAAGGTAGCATGTACCTAGTAAATGCGAGGCTGGTAGTCAGAAATGCTGCAAAGACCTAGCAAATACGACGCTGGACCTCAGAAATGCTGCCAATAGCTTGCAAATAGAAGGGAATTGGGGCTACTACCTGGGGACCCAACCCATGGGGGGGGGTGGAGAGACGGAGGACGGGACCATATATACACCGCCTGCGGCATCCTATGACTTGACCATTCCCCGATCGAAAAACATCATTTCACGATGCTTGAATGCTTAGACCTGAATTTCTTGATGGCTGACTGTATCTCCAGACAATTTCTTATATCTAAACCAATCACCAACATATTTGGCTATGGCTCAACATTTTGACAAATTTTGACCAAACATCACCAGCCGTCAGCTCTGCCCTGAGGTTGTCGGAAGTGCCAGACCTCACCGCAGCTGAAGCCTTGTTGCAACACTTGGACCAGGTGGGCGGTGGCCCGGATGATATCGATCCTTCTCCATTTCAGGTACCTCCATGGGAGGTACTGTACCATATCAAGCAGAAATGGTATATCATGGTATATCCCCTTACATAGACCTTGTAAATGGAAGGTACCTCCAATCTAGGCTGCTGAAATGGCCACTGAGGATATCCTCCACTGCGATGATGGTTCAGGCCATGATTGACCCTATTAATGCGTCTTTACTGACCCGGTGAATCCTTGCGCCATGGCAACTGCGAAAGTCATGCAGATTTGCCCCAACATTCACTCGGCATCCTGCAGCGGTTTCGTGAGCCCTGGAGGACCATTTTTGTGACGTGCTGCAGAGCAGTGACGGTGCAGAACATCGTGCCCACGCTGTGCTATGTGCCGCCAGCAAGGATTTCAAGAATCTGCTGGGTGGATCCTTTCTAGAAGCAGGCCGGGTGCAGCGAGGACAGCCAGTGGAAATTGCTGCTTCTCAAGCAGCGGTCCATGGTTTGCTTGACTATGTCTATGGTGGGCAACCTGAGGTGAATCTGGAATCTGGTCTGGAACTGATTGGACTGGTGGAGGCCTTCAGCTTACCAAAGCTAGCAAATGCGATTGAGACAGGCTTCCGTGCTTCTTTAAACAGCAATTCTGCCCGGCAAATTTTGCAAGAAGCACATGGCCTTCATACTTTGAAAGCTGCATGTGAAGAGAAGGTTGCGGAAGATTTTGAGACTTGCAGCCAGCAGCTAGACTTCGGAAAACTCGATCCTGGTCAGCTGGCCGGAATTTTGGATAGAGAAGATTTGGTGGTTTCTCGCGAAGAGGTGGTCTTCAAAGCCCTCTTTAATTGGCTCAAGATCTCCAATGACAGAGACAACAGAGAGGTTTTTCTTGGTGCGCTTCTGCACTACGTGGATTTCAGGTCGATTTCTGTTGATAATTTACTTCGCCTTGGTCGCTTGCCTGTCCCTGGTCTCAATAGTAACCACCTGCACCGAAAAGCCAAAGACGCTTTGCAAGCTCAGTGCCGAAAGAGAACTCAGTGCCGAAAGAGAACCCACAGTCAAGATTTGAACATTCTCTTGACTGTGGGTTCTCTCCTTTAGAGGCGTTGTTTACAGCACTGGTCACCGGATTTGGGAGCCAGCACAGAGTTTTCAGGGCGACAAGTGCTTCCTACATCCTGTGTACAGTTGTGCTGGCACGAAGGTGCCATTTATGGCCTGGACTCGATTTGTAAGGAGCTCCTTTGTTGGAAACCGACCCAGCCACCCAGCCGTGAAGGTACCAGAATGACAGGGATCAATGACCTGGGACATCGTGCCCAGCGGCGAGATCTTTGTGGGTCTTGAAAATCAGAGGGTGCTTGGCCGTCACAATGCATTTGGACGCGTCGTGCTTGATGACTGGCACGCGAATTACATATGTTGCTCGCCCACCGGAGTGCTGTACGTGCTGACCGTTCAAGGTGTGCAGAAGTTGGAGGGCTCGAGGCTCCAGACGCTGATGGCCTTTGAGAGTCTGGCGGAAGATCTGCAGGGCACGGCCACAACATGCCACAACCATGTTTGTGACCAAGGAAGAGGTGATCTATATTCTTGACAACATCAAACACCGCATTCTACGATTCAATCCGGCTGCGTCCTTCGAGCCTGTCGTGGGACAAGTCCCAGCTGAGCCAAGAATTGACCTTTGGGAAATGTTCGTAACTGAAGCTGGAACCATATATGTTGCTGACTATGGCCGGAGAAAGGTGTTGACCAATGCTGACCATCCGTCCAGGTGACACAACTTTCATGGAAGTCTTGGAGTGTCCGGGCACATTGAGACCCACAGAAGTTCTGGTTCAGGACAGATCGTTGTATGTGAGCATGTCAGGACGGCAAGAAGGAGGCCTCTACGAATATGTGTTGCTCCTAGAGCTTCAGCTTAAGTGGAAAACAAGGCGCGTCATGTGTCAACCTGGCCCCATAAATGGTGTTTCAAAAGTTCGGTGTGTCGTTTACTTCAGGAACGGATGCTGGCTGGAGGGGCCTTTCGGCAACCTGAATCGTCCATGGATCATTATGGATCAACATTGCAGATGACTTAAGTCCCTGAGATATCCTGAGATTGGATGATGGATTGTACCACGGCCGAAGCTGCAGGTTTCATGGTACATAAAAACAATTCAATCAACAATGGCCCCAAATTTCATAGTTTGGTAGGGCTTCAAAAGTGAAATGTAAAATCTAGTAATGTGGCTACCATTTGGGGAGTTTTTCCTCCACTCATTTGTGGTAATATCGGGGATGGTTTCCTGCTGGGTTTACCACATTACAAATCCACGGTTTCCTGTCTGAATATCCCCTTGGCTATATTTCCATCATTACATCCATTTGCAATGGTCATATTGCATATCATTCCCAATTACATATTATATGATGCACATATAATGGAACATAGCCATCTCATATGATGCTGGTTATATTCGCATGACAATCCCAGTGTTGTTGGTTAAATCCTATGTCAGATCCCTTCGTTAAGCCATCCTTCCTCCGCTTTCAGACAGCCGCCCGAAAGCTGCGGGACGTGGTGGAGAAACGCGCCACCACCGAGGACCTGACAGCGGTACTGGCGCAGATCAAACAGGTGACGGATCACCCGACTGGTGCATGGTCGGGGCGAGAAAACAACAACTTTTGTTTGAGGGATAATCAGAGTTGACTTAAATCAGGATCATATATGAACCATATATTGATCATCAGATCACCATAATATTCCCATTGTTGTTGGTTTATAGCCTATTAACCACCATGAACCACCATTACCCACTTAGTAGGGGTTTGTAACTGGGCGAATCGAAATCATCCACCTAATGTTGGGATATTTTTTTTGGATGTTGAGCAAGAGAAAACACCATGCCCAAATCTACCATAAATGGGTGGTATAAACCAAGGTCATTCACCAGTTCCTTGGATAATTCTCATCAATCTGGCGCCATATAACCAACTGATATGGGGAATTCATGGGCAATGCCATGGGATTTGGGTTAGATTATGGCTTTAAACAACCATTCATGGGGAATTTCCATGGGAAAAACCGGCGTTTTCGCCGGTTTTTCCAGAGAAATCCAAAATCGGAAACATCAACCATCCCCCAGTTGGCATGTATCATTTGGACTGGACATACCAGAAATGAGGAATTGGAACATTGATTGTTTCTTTTATTAAATGGTCATCAAATCGGAAATACCAAAGCCTCTCAAAAAATCAGGGTTGTGCCGAGTTGGTGCATTTCCGCTGTAGCTGAAAGTTTGATATCAACCTTCACATGTGAAAGGGCCTCTGCAACTTGCAGGAACAGTCAGTTCGGTTTCCAGGATGGTTGTTTGGTGGTCCTGGTGGTTTGAAGCATTTTGTCTTCATCGCCATTTTTAGGATGCTTATAATTTGACTAAGAACTTTTTTACTGGATGGGGCTGAAGCCACCAATCAAATGGTTGGATCATGTTGGATCTGGCTGCACGTGGGGAGTTTGTCGATCCTGTTTGCTGATCGATCTATGTTCGCAGGTCTTCGATGTGGCCTTTAGTCCAAGTGTGACCTTTATGAAGGCCACAAGTGGCCCCAAAGTTGGTGCGTTCTGTGAAGTTATGATCTTAAAATGCCCATGGTTAGGGGTGTTTTGTCATGGACATCACAAATCAATATTTCTTGGTTGACATGCGGATTTTGGTTGGGTTGAAACCCATTGTATCACCATAGCATGGGTTGAAACCATCAAGCAAGTATCATTCACACCACCGAGAGCCGGAAAAAGATGGCACACCCACATAGAAAAACTACGATACTTGCCTCCATTTAAGATAGTCAAATAGTCAAGACATGTCAAGGCATTCCCACTTGCTTGGCGTCTTTGGTGGTTAACCCAAGTAGATTATTCTGGAATGACCCACCGCCAGCTGCCAGTAACTTTTCGATTGGAAAAGAGTGGGGTCATTTCACCAAAGAACCCATGAAAATATTACATCCAGGGAGGGTATAGCAGTTGTGGCCACATGTTTTGGGTCATTTCGAGTCAGTGTCCTTTAGGTGGTGGACACCTATCTTGCTGGAGGTCTTCTGGATGCGAACGCCATTGAGGTGCCACTATCATCGAGGAATTGGAGGGTTTAGGAACTATTTCAATGCTTTTTTTCTCCCACTTCTCACTTTTTCATTTTTTTTTCAACAAAAGAAAAGGCTCACTTTGTCGGTGAATCCCAGGTGATCCGCTTGGAATCCAAGCAGCAGGCGCGTGCCGTGGAACGGCAGAAGAAGGCCCAAGCTGAGCTGCGCTGCGACCGGGGGGGAGCCGGGCCTTGGGGATCCCAAAAGTCGGGCGTTTTTTGAGGGAATTTCCAAGGCCCCCTGGGGTGATTCACCTTAAACTATATAATTATATAAAACTATAGTCTAGCTATAGTTTAAACCTGAAAATAGTTCAACTTGATGTTCAACAGTTTAACTCTGAAAATCAGATAGAACCTGAAATTATCTGATAGATTAAGAGTTTGACCCTGAAATTAACCCATGTTTAGTGGACACAAATCTTCCAACCCCTGATTGAGGGCAGGGTCTATGTTAATTTACTGCTGGAGGGTAATTGTTGATTCATGATTCTGGTATCCATTACATACCACTGTTTTTTCATTATTTTGAATGGTAATCCAGCCAACGTGGTTGATCAACAGTGGGATTTTGGGAGCATAGTTTCACTGAAACCCATACAATTTTCCTTCTCTGTCAATTTATCATGATACTTCTTCTTCTATTTTTTTTTGTGTGTTTTTTTGTTTGAGATCCTACTTTTCTCAACTTTGATAAGCTTCTCTCTCCATATGTTGTTGCTGCTTTTGCTGCCAGTTTTTTTTGCCGTTGAATTCGGTCACAAGGCGCAGAAGAAAAAGGAGAAGCTGGAAAAGAAGCAGAAAAAAGCAAAGAAGAGCAGTTCCAGTCACTTTGCTGCAGAGATTATCAAGAAAAAATTGGTTTCAGGATGTTTCAGATGTCATTTGTCATATTTGTCTTTTCTGTTTGGCCGGTTAACCAACTTGATGATCCCTTCCTGAAAAAGCAGCACGGCTTTGATTTGGGTGGGTGAAACACAGAACCCCCCCTTCAGGACCCAACGCCTCGAGCAGGTTCCGGCTCTTCCAGTGACTCATCGTCCAGCGAATCTTCAGGTGCGATGGAGCTGCAAATCTTTGGGCCATGCGACTATTCAGTTTGCAACAGTCCCTGTTTTGTGTATCTTTGTGAGGAAAAAAGAAGAAAAAGAAAGCCAAGAAGGTAAAGAAGAAAGGCAAAACCAAGAAGAGCAAAAAAGCATCTTGGCTGGCCATTGAAAGTTCTACGTCATCACCGCCTGTTGAAAAGTGAATTCTTCACAGCTGTTGCTTTTGCAGAAAATGGGAGATTCTCAAAAAAGTATTGGGACCGTGCAAAAGCCATCATATCGACTATGGTGGAATGTAACCCATCCAAGGACAAGAAGGGAAAGTGACCTCAACATCTTCGACGCCGTTGGCGCCTCCATCGGCTGACGACGAGGAGACGGAGGATTCCAAGGCGTAGAGCTGCATCCATGGCGTGGAAAGCTTACGATTTCTCGGGCCCGTGGAGTTTCCCTGGCGGAAACCATTGGAAAACCCATCTGGACTTTGAGGTGCTGGGAAACACTGGCGAAAGTCCATAGAAACGCGCAGGTGTTGATCCTAGTTGCATCGGCGCGAACTGGCAAGAAACGGTCGAACCATGTAACCATGTCAGCTTTTTTCTTGGTTTCGAGAACTAAAGAAGTACACTTCAAAGAAACAAAACTTGTGAAGTGAACTATCAATCCATCATTGGAAACCCAGTTCAGTATGGAGTTTGGGTTCATTTCAAAAACCATTTGTTCTTGGCTTCTCGACGTGCTTTCTGTAATGAATCTGCGAGGATCCAGGGTCCATTATATACTTTCGTTTTTTTTTTGGAAACTTTGCTGCTTCCATTTGCTCGACCCAATATCACATCGGTGCAATACTTAGAAGTAAAAGCAGTGTACCAGCACCAGCACCATTGATTGAGCTTGTCTTTAGCCACTGAATATCTCGTTTGGCATACGCCCAAAAATACACAATCCTTGGGATGTGGCAGTGGGATTTTTCGTCGTGAAAACGACGGCGATGCAAAGGTATTCCCTGCATTTTCCAGTGTACTTTTCCAAATTTTGGATCCTTGAGATTTTGGAAATTTCAACGCGCCGCAGCTAATGTTTGAAGGCTCCGTAGGACCAGTTTTGCGAAGTTTGGTTGAAAATCCCTGAGCTTTTGAACTCAACCACATACGGACCTACTGTAGGTTTACTCAGAAACCAGGCATTGAAGATTTGAACCAAAACCTTCAAAAACAAAAAATCCACTCAGCAAGAATCCAACACAATCATACAAAATCCATTAAGGCGCAACATCAACTAAAAAACGAAGGTGAATTCCCGTAATAGGTACCTTCGGACTCCCGGCACATCTCCAAAGTTGGGATCTAGTGCCGTAGTGATGTTCAACTTCCGAGCAGTCCTTCAGCAATTGTGTGGGCGCCCAGATGAGTGGCTTCCAGTGGTTCCTGCGTAGGTTCCGGATGGATTTTGCTGCTGAGGATATCACCTCGAACGATTGCCAGAGGGCGAATCCTCCACATTCCCAAATACAAGTGGCAATGTGGAAAAAAGCGAACCCATAAACCTTTCTGCACTTCCAAGAAGTGTTTGAAACTGTTTACCATATGGAGGTTTTCTGAAATGGGGGTACCCCCAAATCATCAATTTTAATATAGGATTTTCCAGGAAATAAACCATCCGTTATGGGAGTCCCCCATCTATGGAAACCTCCATAGTGACTTGCACTATTTACTGCTTGCAGGTGCTGTATTCATCGGCCCGAGTCGGCGCAACGGCCGTTGGACCGGTGCGGGGCCCCAACCGGAAGTCTTCCACCAGGAATCAAATTGTGAGATATGGGGGTTCCCATAAATGGGAGTACCCCCAAATGGATGGTTTATAATGGAAAATACCTTCAAAATGGATGATGATGACTAGGGGTACCACCATGACTCAGGAAAGCTCCATATTTCTACAACTTTGTACACAGAGAAAGCCATGGTCCAGGGTTGGAGTATGTTGGATTATATCTTGGGGGATGTCAGGGGATGTCCATTTTTTCCATTGTAAGGAATCCCGGTCCGAGAATGTGAGATGACTCAGATGAGTATAATAAGCCACGCAGCCATAGACCACGTTTTGAGCAATACTGCTTTTTTCAGTGGGGATGAAATCGACAATGATCCGCACAGAAGCAGCAACTATTGGGATATGACATCACTAAGAACAACGATGGGTAGTATATAGTACCTCTACCGTACCTCTCACAAACCATGGAATTGGGAAGCCAATAGGCTTGGGGGCTCTGAAATATTGGATCTTGAGCCTGCTCCGCATAAAACCAGGAACACATTTTTACACTGTTTAGAGTGACCCCAAAGATAGAAGAGTCGAATCCTATTCAGACAACAGTAAAACGGTATACCCTCTGGTAATTTAACATAGCTATTGAAAATGGCCATAGAAATAGTGGATATTTTCCCATTAAAAATGGTGGATCTTTCCATTGCTATGTTAGTTTACCAGAGGGAAATAGTAATAGTATACTCTGACATCTTGTTGGGATTGGTTCAGGTATTGGCCCTGAACAAAAATCTTCGCCCCAAAATGCGGCCGGTCAGCCAGGATCCACTTGGTGCGATGACTCAGATCTGATGGGCTGAGCGGCTGAGCGGACACTGGGTGGCCCATTGAAAATACCCAGTGGTTTTTCCAGCATTTCACTCGGGCATAGAATGGCCATGAATTGGGGCATGGTACAGTCCATTTTTGGAGAATTCGACATGAATTGGGGAAATCTGCAGGACCTTCCGAAGCATTTGACAACGATTTCCTGTACAGTTTCGAAAAATCCAACTGGTGGACCCTTGAATGTCAGATTTGTTGGCTACATCTTCCATTTTGGTGGCTTAAGCCCAGTTCTTGGCTAGATCCATCATTTTTGAATAGTTAGTTTTGATGTATAAACACCAATCAACACCGCCATTCCTGTGGCTGAAAGCTCTCTCGCGAGTTCCGAGGAACCGGCTCCATCGCTGCCGCCAAATGTGACCACCTCAGCAGCCAGAGGTCGCCTGAATTTTACTCCAGGCCAGGTGTATAGATAGCACTCGTCCACTAAAACAGTGAGATTTTCTGACCTTTTCTGCATCGCATCTAGGGAAAAAAAATTGATGGTCTTGATGTAGGTCTTGGATCAAGACTGAGGCACGCAACCTTTCCGAATGTTTCGGGAAGGCACGACTGGTTCATTGTTGATTGAGATCATCTATTTTTTGTGGGGATTTATATAAGAATCATGTTGTTTATTGGGATATTTGGGATAGTCACGGCGATTTAGTTGGATGAACTGGACAAATACGACTGGAAGACTGTCAGTGGCCGGTTTAGTGACCAACGGTTTTCTCGTGACCAACCTGTTAGGGGGAATTGGAAGGGGCACCGCACCATGGGTTGTGAAGGTATTCACCGACAAACTGTGAACTGTGTGAACTATGAAATGAATTTTTGCAGTAGGAAGGGCTTGTAAGAGGTATCATGAAGCAGCGATGAAGCTGGCTGTCGATACTCAATGAAAGGTGCTGTTTTGCTTCTGTTTATCGTGAAACTTAGACGAGCATCAAATTTGGTATGGTCACCCACGGAATTTGTTTTGGAGCCTACCTGATTGCCAACAAGAATGTTTGGCGGGGCGATACCCTCTGGTAAACTAACGTAACTATGGAAAATCACCATTCTTAATGGGTAAATCCACTATAGATGGCCATTTTCAATAGCTATGTTAGTTTACCAGAGGGTACATTATATGTGGTATATACTCACAACACGCATACCTTTTTTGACTATACGTTACATGATCATATTACACGATCAAAGTAAATGATCATCATATCATATCATATCATATCATATCAATATTCATATCATATCATATCATATCAATATTCATATCATATCATATCATATCAATATTAATATCATATCATATCATATCATATCATATCAATATTCATATCATATCATATCATATCATATCAATATTCATATCATATCATATCATATCATATATCATATCTAATTTATATCATGTTACATATCAGACATGCAGGCAGGCCGCAGGCCCGCAGGCTTGTTTTTCAGCTTTCTGGGCCAGAAGGCCACAGATATCCATGAGGTGAACACTCGTCTGCGGATCGTGTACATCTCCACTGGCCCCGATGCCGAGCGATTCGACGCGGTTTCTCGGTCGGTTAAAACGCAACGGATGTTGGCGGGGGGTTGATGGCGTGTTGGGTGTTGGGAAACAGACGAAACAAAGGGGACTAAGGGGGTTGGGGGTATTTTGAGATAGCAATTTGGATCAATTTGGTAAGTTTCCAACTTGCTGTAGAACTTGAGTTGCGGAGAAATACATGCTAGTTACTTTAGTCTTTGATGGACTGGTTGACTTCAATCCCACATCTTTCAACAACGTGCACTGGCAAAGCAACATGCGGTGGAGGAATAGTCCCTCATTCTTTGTTGAGCAACAGTGGGTCAATAGACCTTTTTGTTTTCGCCTGGTCCATTTACCTCTTTTTAACTGCCAATATCTTGTTGCGAAGTCATGAATCATCATCAATTGTTGGACACTTTGCGGATGGATAAACATGATAAAACCATGATAAAAAACGTATAATTATACCACAATTTGGTACCTATTGACCCCCAGTCAAATGCAAGCCAAATTTTGGTTTGACAAGCCAGAGGATTAAAATCGTTCCGGATCGACGACTGTTCCGCGAGGCGTTCCAGACGAATGACCTCGCGGTGATGGTTGAGTTGATGGATTCCAAACAGGTGCTGTGAGGGGGACCCGTGGAGAGTTTCGTGGCCAACTCTACTGTGTATGGATCAGAAAAGACTGGTAAGTGATGGTAAAGCAAATTGGGTTGAATTTCCAGGATGACCTATACCAAATTTTCATAAGATCTGAAAAGGAGAAGGCCACTTATTCAAAGTGGCAACATGTTATTTGGCCGGATCAAATGGCAAATGGCTTGGAACATCGTCCCACATTTGGTTTTCGAATCTCTCATGATCTCAGTATGGGTAATGCTGCGACGTTCACAGAGGCTTGAGACGCTATGTTAGTAGCATACCCTCTGATAATTTAACGTAGCTATTGAAAATGGCCATTTATAGTGGACTTTCCCATTAAAAATGGTGATTTTCCATAGTTATGTTAAATTACCAGAGGGTATCTTCCATGGCATGGTAGCATCCAAATTTGAGGATGCATTATTACACTTTCATGTACAGAAACGTCGAATTATCATGAATTATCACCAGATACACAATGATACTCAAATGTTTGAAACAGATAATTCATCCAGACACATTGGACCATTTTCATCCAGAACTTCCAAACATTGAATGGACCATTTGCAGGAAAACCATATATTTGTTGTTAAAAAACGGTCAAAACGCAGGTTTCCTATCTATCTGTTCCCAACATTCCCGAAGTTCCTGGAAGTTCGCAGGCGGTGGACGCCCTACTGGAACCCAAGCATCCGTGGGCAGAGGCTGGTGACCGGCTGGTGGATTGGAAGCCTCCGAAAACAGATTCCTGGAAGATGGGTCCATGTGGGAGATCTATTGACCCATCTTGTCTTCAAATGGTAATGATGAAACAGGATGTGTAACTGGTTGGTGGTTTGGAACATTTTTTTCCATATATTGGGAATGTCATCATCCCAACTGACTTTAACTCCATCATTTTTCAGAGGGGTTAGCAGCAACCTCCAACCAGATTATTATTTCCCATCATTAACCATATAGTAACCATCATCATTAACCATCATTAACCATTATTAACCATTATTAACCACATATTAACCACATATTAACCAGGTAATGTGGTAAACCCAAAGTGATGAGAATGATGAGATCCAAGGGATGGTTTCAGTTTCAATGGATCTTGGCGCGGCGCCGCGATTCAGGACCCACGGAGTGTTGGGGAGCCCGAACTCGGTTGCTGTTCATACCGGACCCAGCCCAGAGGTTGTAGTTATTTTGAGCATGAAGCCATATAGAGCTTTTGGGGGTACCCAATTTTGATCCCCACCTTATATTAATGTATATATGTATATGAATACGTATATGAATATGAATTATGTATATGTATATTTAGATGTATACGTGTACTTATACGTATACGTATACGGGTATGTGTGGGTGTATGTGTATGTGCATGTGTATGTGTATATATGTCAATGTATATGTCTATAAATGCACACATACAATGTGTTGCCGGCTGCAACCTGAAGTTTCAACATCTGGCCCTAGGTAGGAGCCCTTTCGGCCATGCAGTTGGCTATGCTTGCATCAATGGTTGGAGAGGAGACGGCTATCCCTGGGGTATGGCTCATTTCTTTTAAACGTTTCTTCAATAGGCCCCAGATTGGCTGGCCATTTTTCAGTAGCAGAGTTTTCTTTGTAGTTAAACCAGTTCTTGTGGCTTCAGGCCACGGCATCTATGGTTGTATCCTTCGTGGTAGGACTTGATATCAACTTCCCCGGGATTGCCAAATCGACCTGGAAACCATCCCCAAATCACAGGATGATTCCAGCGTGAGGGAAGACATCGGCCGGGCAGGTGCCGTGCTTAGCAGCTGAGTTCCATCTCTTGTCTGATCCGAACGATGGATGGGAAGACACTTTCCTTTGGATCGTTCCATTTTGAGGTGAAACATGGATCTTAGAAGCATGGGAATGACCCTCTGGTAAACTAAGATAGCCATTGAAAATGGCCATAGAAATAGTGGATTTACCCATTAAACATGGTGATTTTCCATAGTTATGTGAGTCTACCAGAGGGTATCCCGTGGATCTTACTTCCATTTTGGTCTCAGTCAGGTGCCATTCCACCGTTGGTTCGGCTACTACTGTCCCAGGACCGGGGCCTTGGAGAGCGAGACCTCTGTAGCATGGTGACTTAAGTGACTAAAGCATCAAACATGGTGGCACAACACGCGTATATTTGGATATATGATATACATATATGTATATATATAATATGATATATATATATATGATATATACATATATATATAATATATATATATAATATGATATATACATATATATATAATATATATAATATATATATATAATATAATATATGTATATATAATATATGATATATATATATAATACATACATATATATAATACATATATATATATATAATAGAATATATAATATATATATAATATATATATATGATATATATCAATATATATAATATATATATATAATATATATATATGATATATATATATATGATATATATATATGATATATATAATGGAGATATGACATGCTTTCAAAATGTTGACAGTCTCATCAAAAACTGACTTTCGACGTGTTGGGAATCAAGGAGGCTGATGCCATGCAAGCTGCAGTTGTTGCCTCTTGACTGCAGGTAGTTCTTGGAGTTGAAGGATGTTGGGGCAACCCCTTGAAAGGGATGTGCGAATCGCTAAACATGACGCTCCAAGGTCTTGGAAGCCAGAAAGCCACAGCCAAGGGTTGTTTTTTGGGAGCAAGCCATTGTCAATTCCTTGGAAAGTTTGGAACATCCACGGTCAAAGGAGAAATGCCCAGTACCGAAGCTGCGTCAAGGGTGGAACTTTGGAGGTTCAAGTGCCGAATGTCAGAGTTGTTGTCCATTGGATGAGAGTTCCGAAGCTGGTCAGATGGTAAGAGGATACCCGCCGGTGTCATCAAACGTGGCTGGGAAAACCCCGTGGCCTGGAGATTTTGGGATTTAGTTCGCTGGGAACCATCAAACTGGGGGATGTTGCAGCGTGCCAGGTTTGATTACTGAGTACTGGTACAACAAAGTGTTATGGAGCCGTGGGTTGTCACTGTAAATTGGATGGGAAAATTATGGAAAATTCACTGGAACCTCCTATTATTACTGGTAAAAAGCGATGGTTTCCTGTAGATTTTCCTGTAAACCACCAATGCGTTGAATTTTTCTTTCCTTTTGTTTGAAGCAGCGTCTCTGTAGCATTCGGCATGCTGTTTTGCAGCTTCCGACCTGGCGACGAAAGCTGAGGCGTTGAAATACTTGACTGAGGAAAGTGGTGTGGCAGCTCATTGGGTCAAGGATTGGGTCGAATTTCCAGTGTCGCGACTTGGGGGAGGATCTTTATGATCCCTGCAGATTTTTACTGAGTTTGAAGGCATCGATAGCCAAAAAAAGATCAAGATTTGGCTCTAGAGATGTACCGTTCGCACTATTTTGCACTTTTTTTTTGGTTGATCTGTGAAGGGGTCACCCATCATTGAAGTGACCAGTGACCCAACTATGCCAAGTTAATGAGGCCCCAACGCCACCTCAGCGTTTGAAGCAGGGGCCGGGTGCCCTGGGAGATTGCTCCGGCCGGGAGCCAGGTTTCATGACTGGGCAAAAAAGACTGGCCTATTTCATGGCAATTTGGAAGCCAACAGGTGTACAACGGATTGATCCTCAAAACTGGAAAGTGAGAGATAGAACACATCCAGCATTACATTTGGAGGAGCTTGGCTTGCCAAGTACTCATCCACTTAAAAGTTTGCCCCAAAATCCAAAGCTTTCCCTAGAAAACCGTACATGGCAATAATTTAATCCCATCTCCCTGATATACAGTAAAACCCCCCCATTGCATGGTCCCAACTATGAGTAAATTCCCCACTAAACCATGACTTCTGGGGGGCGTTCAATGTGCTCCAGGGGCCCGGGATGAATATGTACAGCCCACTTTCAGTCACTGGGCTGGTTTCACAGCTGCCGGGCAAGGCCTTACCTGCACTGATCCAGTTACCGAAGCACCCAGTGGCTGGCTTGAGAGGCAGGGAGATGGTTGGCGCTGGCAGTTGGAACACCCAAAGGGGTGGCTAGTTCTGGATGTCCATCCTGCAAATCTGCTATTGATAGGGTTGAACCATTCCCATGTTTGTTTGAAATTGATGGAACACATTTGGGAAGAGAATGGACCCTTGCCCGTGACTCGTCTATGTTTTTTTGGGAGGGGGGTTTTGCAATAGTTTTCCATGTCTGATTCTCCAGGGGCGCATCAACAGAAACGTGGCTGGGAAGTCCACCATTTCGTTCCATGATGTTCACAGCGAACTTTCAACCTCCATTCAGGGAGGGGATTTCACAGCGACGTTTGATGACACCGGAGGGGTAGGTCCCCGTCTTTGACGGTGCCAGGTGCAGCTGCCTCCTGTCTTCGAAATATGTGTGAGGAAGCTCAGCGTGGGTCGAGTTCACTGCATGGCGCTTTTTTGGACACGCAGCTGTGCACTGAGATCATGTGGAACATCCCCCAAAGAGGCTCAATTCCTGACAAGCAGATGTTGGCTATGCAACCTGGCCAAAACATCCGATCTACTTGGCTTCCCTTCGGAAAATTCTCTCAACGCACGGCACATCCCCAGGGTTTTTGGTTGATCTGCATCCTTTGGCTCCAGCTGGCCCACGAAACCTGGCGAGCCGTCTGCGGACGCTTCAGAGGTGGGGATGTGATCACAGATAGGGGTTGTTTGAACATCCCAAATTGACACTTGGGAATCACCAGTGGATTTAAAAAACGGTGGCAGCAGTGGATTTATGACACTGATTTCATGGGATTAACCCGTGGATTTATAATATCTATAGGGTCAAACTTTGAGATTATACAAGATCGGGTTGGAACTCCTGAACCAAAGCAGATCTGGGAAACGGATCATGTTCACATAGATGATGCTGGTGGTGGTGATGATCATGGTCCATATGGTGATGGTGGTGATGATGATGACGACGAGGAGATTAGATTTGATGTAAGGAACCTCCTACATCACTTGGTCCATCCACATGTCTTCATTGAAGCTCCCAGGCGGGAAAAATGATGAAACCAGCCACGCAGTTCTTTGCCTTGCTTGCTAGAAACAAGCCGAGTGGATCTGGCACCGTAATCAACCTCGCGTTGGTTTTGGGCATCCTCATTGCGGTGTGCATCCTTGAAATGACCTGCGATTGTCTGGTTGAGACGCTGCTGGCAGCTGGGTGAAACCCTTAGGGTACCAGGGGCCAGGGGTTGCCTCGAGGGAATTTCAGCTAATCTCTTGCAATGGTGCCTTTCAAGAAGTACTCATCCTGGTGGTACTGAGTTCCGCAACTGGTCCCATCATTCGGAAATAAGACCCTTTGCAGTGCAGGTGATAGGTCAAGATGACGATCTTCTTCCGAATGGACCTCTGCCAACTGATGACCAACTCGTCTCCACGTTCTGTGTAAGAAATTGGTTGTGTGGAACAAACTCAGGGGTTGTCACTTCTCCCTGCTATCATCACAAGCAATCTTCAAGGATTGAAGGTTTATTTTTGGCTGCATCTTGCTGATAAAGTATCTTAATTCATCAGCCAGCTTCCCATTTCTTGCAATTTCTCTGCTTTTTTCTGTCCATTTTTGACAGAGGCAAGATCCTTCCATGGCCCACCATGTCCATTAGCGGCACCACCCAGGCAGTCTTGTGCATGCTGCTGGGCTCCAAATGTATTGGCCACAACTGGTTTTGCGACCTTATCCACCAGAGCCTTCCTGTTTCATGGCAGCCAGGGTGGATGGCACGTCTGATGGATGACTTACGGGAACATGGTGGGCTGCTGCTGCAAAATGGTGAGTGCAATGGGATTTAATGGGATGTAATTGGAGATAGTGGGATATTGCTAGTCACTGCTAGTCAGCTATTTTTGTGTTCCGGATGAGTTTTGAATACTCTTGACATCTCTTGACCTAGTCCTGCTATATCCAAGATGTGTATTCGTATTATTCGTCTAGTCCATTGTAGCCTCAGTCTTAGACTTCCAGCTCTTGGCGCTGCTTTTTTCGCCATGAACAGTTGTATGGTTCAGATCCCTGTTCCAAACCTTCACAAAAAGTCCGATCCTCCCACCTTAAAGATACATATTATCATATATTATCATATATTATCATATATTATCATATATTATCATATATTATCATATATTATCATATATTATCATATATTATCTATCCGTCTTTCTTCCAACAACAGATTGCAGCTAAACACTCCCTTCGCTCGTGGGGTTTGTTTTTCCCGCAACAGTAATCAAAACCTGTCTATGGAAAATACATCATTTATTATTGATGATTTCTCTTTACCAGACTTCCATTTCTAGAAATTTTCCCAGCCACGGAACACCGGAGGGTCTCGTCATTTCCTCCACTTCTGCTGGGCCGAAACCCAGCAGGTTCCAGTGGTTCCCATGGCAAGTGCGGCGCCTGCGACGCGTGCGGCGCGTGCGGCCCCGGCCCCGGCCTCCACGTCGGTGCCGTGGCAAACTCCGAAAATCTCGGTGGAGGAGGGATCCACCGATGCAGGACGGACCAAGGGCCTAAGGGGATGAGACCTGGGGAACAGATGGTTTGATGGATGTTTTTTGTTGGGTTGATATATTGATAATATGTATCTGTATGTATATGTGTATATATATATGTACTTACATATGAATATATATATATAATTTCATATATAGACATATAGTATATATATGTATAATTACATATACATTATATATGTATAATCACATATATATATATGTATGTATAATTACATATGTATATATGTATATGTATGTATTATACATATATATATATATAGATTTTTGATGACCTGGATGTGTTTCTAGGGTTGAGATCTATAGACGTTTGATATCTTTTGATGCCTTTTAGGCCAGTGATATACTGTATGTTGATATACACGATTTTGATGTGTCTTTATCACCAGTTTGATAAAACAAATCGAGATGGAAGAAGGTGACATGCGCTGAAGTTCAACAGAGATGCCTTGTGCGCGATGTCAGGAGATTCGGCCACGGCCACGCCTTCGGGAAGCGATAGTTCCAATGATTCCGAAAAGGTTCTGAAAAGGTCTCCATTGCCAGTGAGTGTCCGACTCTTGTCACAGGAAATTGATGGAAACTGTACAGATTGGAATGGGGGGGCTGCAGGGGAAGCATTGGAAAGGTGTTGGAGTTGGGGAACAGGCCATGGACTTGAACATCCTGGGCAAAGACAGGCCATCCCAGCGCAGGGTAGGTGTTCCATCCGGCCTTCCACTCACGTTTCAATGCCTGAGTTGTGAAAAGTGGGGCACCAAATATGATTTTTCTGATAGGAACGCATCATTCCCAACAGAACTGATTCATAGGAAGTGACGGGAATTGCTCAATTTTTCTCATCTTCCCAACTTTTGCTGAAGATCATCCACAATTTCCCCCACGCCATCTCATTTCTAAACTCCTTTCTCAACTGATTTATCGGACTCACTTTCCCTCACGAAATTTCCCCAAATTCATTGCCACCAAACTTATAATCCGCAAGCAAAAAACAGGGGCTGAAAAATCCGACAGAATGAGTCACGTTTCATCTTTGGTACTCAACCATCCAATTTTTAGGGTTCAACTCCCCTATTCAGCTGGCGAACTTTGGGGTCTTTGTTGCTAAAAACATCACATGTTCAGGTGGTACAACTCATTAGATATGCTGGCCGACCTCCCACAGAATCCCGTCATTTTGTCTGGGCATGTCTGGGCGCAAAGAGGACCACTTTTTTTAGTAAGTCTGTTAAACAACTGCAGATATATCCACCATAAACATCCATGACCCCCCCGAACCAACAAACCAACCCTGCGGGGGTTGGACCTGGCAACGCCCGGGCCATGTGCTGAGGACAAAAACAGCTGCAGCACGCTGCGCTGCAGCAAGCTGCGAAGGATGGCAACCTCCGCGAGGCGTTGCGCCTTTTTGAACTGGCGCCTGAAAAAAACGTGTGACTTGGCGGGCTGGGATACACCGGTTTTTTATTAACAAGGCAATACCTAACCTGCATGGCAAGGGGAGATTCCATCATATATATATATTTCAATTCAAGTACAGATAGGATTTTTGTAGTTTTTTTTTTTTTCGAACGCGTTCGAATGTCAATGGTATATATATGGACGGATCGATGGTAGATAGATGTAGGACAGGAAATCATGGGAGGTGACTGTGGGAGATGGTTCCAGTGATGCTTGGGGCAACCTATCCACTTCCTCCGTATGATGGGGACTGATCGGACCATTCTTGACATGATTTTATTTTGTTCCTACCAACATATTAATGCCTGCCTCTTATTTTATATTAATCCGCCAGCCATGCGGAGAGCTCGGCCGAGGCAAAGCTTCAATGCGGTTTTGAATGCTTGCTTGAAATCCTCGGGTTGCGCCGCAGCGGAGCAGTGGTTTCAGAAGATGCGACAGGCAGCTTCCGTGGAGTGCGGGAGTTCGGTGCAACCTTCCAAGAAAATTCAATTGGTTCCCCCACTCCCGGACAAAGGCGACCCCGAAAGATCAAAGACTTGCAATGAACTCTTTGTACACGTAACACCTCATAACTTTTTTCGGTTCAGGGATTTGTCCCGGATTTCGCTGAACACTGGTCGATTAAATTCATGGATACCCCCCCAAATCCCCTAGTCAACCCTGGCATACTTATAGAAGCATTAGAAGCCACCTGTTCGTGGTTGACAACCGTGCGACCTCAGGTGAACGTTACTCCGAACCAGGCCAGCTATGCAATGCTCATCCAAGGTGCAGGGGGGTGCTGATGGTACCAGTCAATTCACAGGCAGTTATGGAAAAACCCCAGGTTTCCCATGGTTTTCCAAGGAAAATCATCTAGAAATTGGATACAACTGGTGGGTTTTTATAGATTTGGTTAGGTATCACCGTATCACCGGGTTGGGCGTCAGGTTGGGAGGTCCTGAGATTTGAGCCTGGAAGCCAACTGGGAAACACTTCCGATTTTGCATGGTTTATCTACATTTTTCCCCATTATGCTTGGAGAAAAGGATTCCCAATATGGGACGAATGGACAGGTTTACCTTGAGGAAATGATGATAAACCATGAAACTGGGTGGAATAGCATGTTTTCAGACACAAGCCACGTTTTCCATCCCTACTTTCCTTGAAACATGGACAACTTCTGTCTTTTCTCGTGGGAGATAAGCATTGCTCCACAGAGGATTTGGTCCAAGCGATTTCCATGGATGCAGGGTGGGCACGTGCTGGTGAACTCAGTCTGGCACAAAGGCCGGGCAGCAAAGCTGGCCGCTGGATCAAAAGAGGGATTGAATCCTCCAACATGCTGGGTATCATGCCAATATTGGCATTTCATAGGGGATCATCTGGCTTTGGGGCCCTCCCAGTGATGCTGGTTTATTCAGCCCATGAACTTCTTCGATGTATCATGATGTATCTGCCATCACCATAGTTATGATAGGCAAATAAGCAACCTTAGCTATCTTGGCACCCCGCCTGCCATATTTTGGGGGCATGAACATCCATGACTACATGGATCATGATCCCAACCCTCCCCTTGAATGGCTGTGTCTGAAGATAGTTTTTTTTTTTTATATTCCCCAAATCCCGTTGGTTAATGTTGATCATCATTTTCCCTCCCAAAACGGCCATGGATCTTTGGGGCAAAGAGGCATGCTATGGTTGACTCAAGAATTTTGGACCCCCTTCGCTATTTTAAGAATAGCTTTTCAGCCTTGCAGGTGGATGGAAGCATTGAGAAGATCCGGTGGCACGCCCAACCAAGGGTGCTTCCTGGCAATCCTCATGGCTTTGTGCAAGAAGAATCGGATGACTGAGGCAGAGTGGACCGTGCAGGAGACGGCAGGATGGCAGGATGGCGGTGGTCCCTAAGGGGTTTGGAAAAGATAGGGCCGTAACCTGATGTAACCGTTACGTAAACCCCGCCAGGAAGATCATCAGTTTCAATGAAAAAACGGTGATGTGGGGTATATCACCACTAAAAACCCTGGAACATCCTGTTTTTTTTTTTCGGACTGGTCACAAAGATCGACCAGGAGATGGTGCGTCAGTTCCCAAGCACCCGACTGCAGGCCGGGACTCAGCCAGAAGGGAGCTGGTGAGGTGGTTCCCTCCGCAGCAAAAACATGTGGGTTTTACACTTACCCTCTGGTAAACATACAAAAAACTATGGAAAGATCCACCATTTTCAATGGGTAAATCCACTATAAATGGCAATTTTCTATAGCTATGTTAGTTTACCAGAGGGTAGTTCTTGTTTCGGGGCCTGAAAAAGGGTGGGATGAGAGGCATGATAATAGTGCTTATATGCAAACAAACATGTGATGATAATCGGAAATGTGGGGCTTTTTCACCATCATCCATCATTGGGATAAAAAACACCAAACTATCCATTCAAAATCTAGTCTTAAGTGAGCTAAGTGAGCTAAATCACAATTTCCCCCATCTTCCCCATCTATTTTTTGGCACTGGATCATAGAAACGTTAGATCTGAGCAGCCGCAGGGCTACACTGTGCTGGTGGATGCTTATGCCAAGTTAGGGGATCTAGAGAAGGCCGAGACATGGATGCGACCCATCGATGAAGGCACAAGGGCGCCGGCGGCGCCGGCGCTGGTGCCATGGTATTTGGTGAGAAACCACAGCGTCAGAGAATGGCAAGAATGGGATAGTTTCCATTGAGATTCCGTTAAATCATGTTAAATCTCAAATATTTTGGGATCTGCTTTCGGCTTTGAGATTTTGTGATCATAATTAGGTAGCAATGATGAGTCAACTGGGTAAGAATTTGGCCATCTTTTCCGGGTAAATTGCAGGCGGCGAGGCGACTGTGGTGAGCTACGGTGCGATGTGTCTTGAATCACATTTGTGGGAAGATTCTTCGTGGGCTTCTGCGACATCTTTGATAAATACATAAATACATAAATACATGTACAATCATGTACATGTATGTGTGCGTGTATGTGTAAATGATTGTAAATGTATATAGTATACACATGCATGTGTACCTGCATGTATAGGATGCATATCTATAGACTCCGCACATGCCCGCTGATTGCAAAGTCAAGTGTCCAAGGGGTTCGGAGATGGTAGACAAGTATTGACCCATTTTTTTAATGGCTCAAGATCCAAAATTTCAATGCACTGTCCGGAGCTGAAACCCCTAAAAATGAATCACGAGCTATGAAATACATTTATTTTGTGGGGATGACTCCCCAGAATAACTACCAGCTGTTTCCATGTTCAGGGTATCCGGGTGTTGGTCCACAGCCATATTTGGGGGTAATCATATGTAAACAATCATAGTTTGCTACAGATTCTGCCAACAAACTCAATAAACATATGCTCAAAATCATGGTTTAATATAGATGGAGTGTATTTCCTCATCATGAAATGCATATCTCCATATTATGAATGAATACCCTCTGGTAATTTAACATAGCTATTGAAAATGGCCAGTTATAGTGGATTTTCCCATTAAAAATGGTGGATCTTTCAATAGCTACGTTAGTTTACCAGAGGGTACATACTGTGAAAACAATGACTATAGATGCTCCCAAAGAAATTTTCAATGAATCCATCCCAAAAGATTCCCCGATCCTCAGCTTGGATGCGTGCGCGAAGTTTCCTCAAGCGCTCAAGGCAAGGGAGCCTCTTGGACTATGGAGATATGAAGCACTAGTTGATGGGGGTATTGAACCATATGAAGCATGGGAAATGACTATGAATACTTGGGATAGTGGATTGATATAATGTGAAAATTCATGGTGAAGAATGGAAAGTCATCTGGATTTTGGAGGGGATTTAACCAACATTAACGAACTGTAACGGGAATGTAGATACATATATACATATATACATATATACATATATACATATATACATATATACATATATATATATAATATTATATATATGGAATATGAATGGGGGCTGAAACTGATGGTGTTGAAGAAAATGGATATTAACCAACTGAATGGGGATGTGTTCATGAGATTTAGCCATTGGTCATGAACTTGGAAGGGGTATTTAACCAACTACGGGGATATTGACATTGGGATATTGGCGGAAATTGAGGATTTACCCTTTGGGAATCAAGCATGGCTGGCTGGGAAATCTGCTGTAAATGGAATATCATCTACCGATTTAGATTTTTTCCAGCAAGCAAAGGTTGATTACCAGAGGGTAGTGGGTTTGCCTAAAGATTGGGTACAACAAAGTTGATAATTTATCACCATTTTGCTGTCCTAAAATTGTCATCTTGGGGGTATGCCCCATTTTCTGACGCCCAATGGTGAGATTACAGTATTCATCGTGAGAACCAGAACTAGGAAAAATACAGATAATACATGATAATGATAATAATCATGACGATAATTGCATTTCTTTGCTTTTCTTTCTTCCCAGTGAACTTCCGAAGGGCCTTGAACAATAGACCCAAAGATGGATGATCAACATAGCAAGCAACTTATGCATAGTACAATCAATGCTCTATTTAACTATCGACGAATGTAGGATTGCACACTGTGACCATCTTTGGGGGTTCAGTTGAAATTACTAATTGATATAGCCATGGTGATAATCTCCATAAATTGAAATCACCTCCATCATTATGGGGATATATATATATAAGCCACACAAACAACCACTTCTAACTGGAAACTGCACCCCAAAGTAGGCTCCCCAAGACCGAAACCAGGAGCACATGTGGTCACATCTCAGGTGGCATGAGCGCATGGTAGCGCGGGGTGTGGCACCGCAACTTGGCTCGGCCCTGGGGGCCCTGGACCTGTCGTAGCGGGGATGGTTTACACACAGCCCATTTGGAGGTTTCCTAAGTGGACTGGGGGTACCAACCCGAATCATCCACAATTTAGAAATTGGGATTTTCCAGTATCAACATGTATAAACCATCCAGCGAACTTGGGGTAGCTCCATTTTAGGACGCCCCACATTTTTTTCGAGATTCACATCAACTTGCCGAATTTGCTGAATGGCATTCTGCCATGTAGGAGGCAACTTCAATGCTCACCCATAGGTGGTCTGGACCTCCCTGGTGAGATGCGCCCTGAGGAATGAGCATACATTTACCGCACTCATCACAGCCCTGGCAAACTGTGGCTATTTCAAGGCACTCTGGTGGGATTTCAGATGATTTCATGAGCTGGCCACGCAGTTGCAAAGAATGGGATAGGGCAAGTCCCCCAATAGAACCCATGAACATTTACCCTAGGGTAAACCAACATAGATGTGGAATATCAACTATTTGTAGACTATTTTCCTTGGGTTTCACCGTGGGTTTTCCTCATCTTTCCGTACGTTTATCCTGGGGTAACATTCCCATCTATTGCCATCCCTATGTCCACTAGCTCTCCAGGAAGCTTTACAGGTCTTGCAGTCCATGACTCATTTCGGTCTCCTGGGAGACGTGCCTTGGAGAGAAAATAAACTGGGGAAAAACAACGAAAAAACGCAAGGTTTTCGATGATTTTGATGGGTTTTCTATGATATTTGGACATGATGGTTGGTGGCAAAGGAGTTTGTGATTGCTGATTACTGCTGCGGATGCTGTGAATGATAGGAGTCAGAATTCGTGGACATCAATCTCCAGTGGTATTTTGACATTTCATGAGATGCTTAAAATTAGCCATGCAACATCTCAGGCGGTGACCTTCTCTTCGTTGTTGGCAGCTTGTGCCAAAGCAAGGGAGATCAAGTGCGCTGAGCACGTGTGCCATGGTGAAGTCGTTGGAGTTTAACCTAGGGAATTCCGGGGATCCAGGTCCTCAGGTGCTGCTGCCATGAAGTTTTGATTTCACCGAAATCTTTGCACCTTTTAAGCAGATGGGGTAACGGTGAATGTATGGTTAATGTTTAGTGTACAGAAAATTCCATGCTTGCGCTGCACGGATTCCGACCTAGGGTCTGACCGAAAAAAGGCCATCCCCACTTCACACCAGAAATGGCTTGGCTGGTGAGGTTTCTTTTGATGCAACAGCGTGGGATTCAGCCAAATATTTTCACATACACTTCTCTCGTCCCTTAGCCGCACCAAGATCAGGCGGTGAGACTTTTATCGAGCTTTGTTAGCGGAGTTTGTCAGACAATTTTGTAGTATGTTATGATATGTCATATATAATATAATATGTATAATATATAAACTGATACCTATATGTATAATTATGTATATATATATATACGTACATACATGTGTACATATTGCTGAACATAGGCTGTACACCCCAAATCCCATGGTTTATCATCACAGTCCCTCCGAAATAGGGGCCTTTATTGTTAAGTCCTTGCCAGGCCAGGGCCTATGCGAACTGTGGCAAGTGGCAAGAGGCAGAGAAGTTGAGCTATTCCATGGAAGCCGCAGGAGCGAAGTTCTTTTCCAACAAAGGTGATTTGGGTAATTTGGGGTCATTTTCCCAGGAAATCCCATGAACAATGGGGAATCGATTTGTTGGGAAGATGGTTTATGAATTTTGGGAACCCTTTTTTGCAAATCCAAGTTTTTGGAGGATCCATCACTTGAACCACTGGGAAAAAGTTGTGCGAACATCACAACAATTACTGTAGATTTAAATGGTACAGCTGGGATGGCTTGTGAGAGCCTTCAAGCCAGAACCGGAGTCATAGGATGTTTGGTCCCATCATGAGGATCAGCAAATCAGCAACCTTCTTTTTACCCTGTGATTCCCACAAACATCCCAGTTGTTGGGCTAATCAACACTTTTTCAAGGCAAATCTGGAATACGGCATATAGAATTCAATATATGTATATGTATAATAGACATAGAATGATAATAAGAATAATCAAAATAGTGGTAAGTTTATAATAATAAGGTGTATATATATATATATATGTATATATGTGTATATATGTATATATGTATGTATGTAATACATATATATATGTATCCACCTAATGTACACATAAATAAGTAAATATATATACATCACCTTGATCAGGATTGCTCATCAATGACTTCTTCCTCTACGCACTGCTTTTGGCTTACGTGCTGGCTTCTCCGAAGCAGCCCAAGAGGGCAGAAGAGACCTTTCTTCGCGTGATCCGTGCAGGACACATCGAGGTGAACCAACATCTCATGTCGGTCCTTCACCGCGCCGTGGGGCGTCATCGCGCCAGGGAGGTCTCGGCTCTGGCGCAGATTTCGAAAGCGCAGAAAGCGCAGCAATGCACGGTGAATTCCTCCCTGCATGGTGACAAATTATCGATTTAGCCTGAGGTAGATTTAGGATCTTTATGTGGCCTGACTGCTACCTGTGAAACCCAAAATTCGTGGCCTTTGAAGTGCCTGTTGGTAGGTTCTCGGCATCTCTTGTTGGTGTTTGCCATTCAAGGAACCATGTGAGCATCTCTTGTTGTATCCTGCAATCAAGCCTTGTTCAGGCAGGATGTGCACCTCAGCAATGCCCAGTGAGTACCCCGTGGTTGCATGAGTACTGTAGATGGGGAATACCAGCAGGCTTACTTGGGATTGCTATGAGCACCTTGGAACCTTTGCAGGGGTAACGCCTTTGACCCTTGACAGGTTTGTAACTGGGCATGGCTCACGTGTTTCATCCTTTATGCATGTTGGGTCTCCACAGGAAAGCCTTGTCAGATGGTTGGTCCAGCATCTTGGGCGTGCTTAAACTAGATGCAACTGCTGATCAAGAAAACGGGCAATGCCTCGAACACCTGGACTCAGTCGTGCAGATCTTTGGGTACTCCAAGGTGGTTGGAATGGTTTGAGGCTGAAGATTTTTGAATGGCAAATCTGTTGGTTGGGTATTTTCCTGGTAGACTTGTAGCCATGTAATAGGAACCACCCGAGTCTTCGATTTCGAGGCAACCCCGTTCGTAGTTTAGGTGTGCCGTCTTTGGCGCCGCTGGTGGAAGAAAAAGCGACATGGCTCTGTAGCTGCTAAACCTCTGTTGATTGATGATCATATGTAATTTAGGGGCTATACTACCCGATATCCGATATTGGAGCAGATCACAATCCACTCTGAATTTTTCAATCCCTACTAACCAATCAGTATAACAGGACAGTGTCGGTTTGTTTCACACTGCTGTGGTCTCCAAAGATGGGATGCACGATTGAAATAGAATTCATCGAAGAGTAGAGGTGCCCCCAGGAAGATGAAAACCTGGACACTGTGACATCACTGAGAGCCTGAGCCATAGCGAAACGATGCATGCTCAAATCCCAAGTCTCTTGGTGAAATTCCCAATTTCCATGGTTTCATAACATATTTTTGGTACAAATCCAATCTTCCCCTATTCAAATCACCATTTTCCCTATTGAAATCACCGTTTTCCCGTGTCAAATCTCCAATTTTTGTGCACGAAAGTCACATCTCAGGTGTGGAGTCTGAAGAGTGCCATGAGCACTTGGCCAGCCTGGGAGGGATCCAGGTTTTAGTTGGTCAGCTGGACTGGGCAGCGCTTTTTGTTGGGGTCAGCCCATGGATTCTGGGAGTGGTACCCTCTGGTAAACATACAAAAAACTATGGAAAATCACCATTTTTCATGGGAAAACTCACTATAAATGGTCATTTTCAATAGCTACTTGTATGTTAGTTTACCAGAGGGTATTCATTGTGGTTAGTGGTATCTTGCTGCGGGATTTGTCTGGCGCAGGACTGTTCGGAGTTGGATGTGAAGAAAGACCATGACCACGATCTGTTGCTTGAGGCATGGCACAGATCCCACGAGAGCGTTCTGTCTGCAGTGTGCTCTGTTGATTTCAAAAAGCAGACATTGTACCAGCCATTTGTGACTGGCTGATGCAATCAAGTACTTATAGTACTCCTATGTATTTGTTGAGGGGGGCTACAGGACACTCCCCTGTTTGAACACCACAGGCCGTGTGGAATCTGGAAGATTTGATCGTCCACCAGGATGGCCATCCGTTAGACCGCATGGGGCCTCAGAGGGACACATCGATCCCATTTGGTGACTACCATCACCATTTTCCAAGAGATCGAGATATCCGATATATTGGGATGGATCACAATGATCACAAGCCTTGTTCGATTAGTAGCAGTTGTGTATGTTCATCCAAACATATGGTATCATCATGTCTTATAGGTCTTGACTGCTAGATATATTCTAAAAATCTGGACCCCCAGATAATCCCCCGAAAAATAGCTAAGTTATATAGCTAAGTTGGTTTATAACTATGTAGATTCACTATGCCTCATGGTAGGTGTATCTATAGTGAATGGATGTTTTCATGGGGCTTGACCAACAAAGATAACTTGGGCGCCACCTTCAAGGTGATAGGAACCAATTTTTCGCCATCTTCAAATGGCGACTCCGATGGGATTTTGTTAACATCCAGAATCCTGCCAATTGAACACCATAGCCTATAACTGTATAACTAACCTCTGGTTATTTAACGTAGCTATAGAAAATCCCCCATTCTTAAAAGGTAAACCAGGTAAACCATCTATTTTCATGGGCCATTTTCCATGTTTTTTATACCCAGAGGGCACCCTTTTTTTTTGGACAACGATCGCCGAGGCTTTTGCCATTTGGCCGTGGAGGCGGACCATGCTTGGAGATGGTGTCGATAGATAGCATATTTAACGATGGATAGTAATGGTTAGTAATGGTCAGTAATGCCAATATTTTTTGGATAATCATTCCAACTGTTACTCACTCTTTCATATTTTTCACAGGGGTGGGTCAACCACCAACCAGTAAATGATGGGATATGATATATGATACAGTAGTGTATAATATCAGACAATATCAGTATGAAGTATCATTAATATAATACATAATATCATAGTATATTTACATCACATCACCATGATATATGTATGATAGTGTATGTATATATAATGTATGTATATGTATACGATATAATACCAGTGATGATGATAATTAATCATGATAATACTAATGATAAAACCAATAATAATAACACTAATGTTCATAATAACAGAAACTACAATGAAACACAATGGTGATATAGTGCGGATATAATGGAATCTATAACCAATGAGTGATATAAAATTATATATATAGCAAGTTATCTAAAGTTGGATTATATACGTATAAAACCAACTACCCATAGTAGGGATATGTATATATATATATACATACCTACCTACCTACCTACCTACATCCATGCATGCATGCATGCATGCATGCATACATACATACAAACTAGTTGATGACAGGTTGCCAATTGAATGATGCCGGGGCTCAAGCCTCATGTCTCCTAGGGCCCTTCTAGGATTAGTTTTCGAGGGACTTTCGACTAATTTGTGGGGACTAGGGTGTCCATTTTACTGTGTGCAACCTAGTTTCGGTCTCTTGGTCCTTTTCTTTCTTCTTGGTTGGATTTGTGGTTTGGTCACTTGTGGTCTTGGTTTCTGGTGGTTGATTTGTGTCGGTGTTGTGCCTTGGACTCCTCCTGTGGATTTGTCTGGCCCACCTATTCTTCCATCTCGTGCCCGGGTGTTGTCTTCTTACTTGCATGAGCAGGGCTCCATCCACCGAGAGCGCCACCGTTGACCTGTCCCTTACCCTTCCTTGTGGACTTCGTGTCTCCATCACTGGCCCTTCTTCGTCCTCTGGACTTGCTGCATCACTTCTTCAACACGTCGCTGCTTTTGAGCCTGACCTGTCTGCCCCGTCGGAGTTTGAGCTGGTTTCCAGTGTCCCTGATTCTCCTGCTGCTGCTCCTTCTCGTCCCCTTGGACTTGAGACCCGAGACCAAGTGCGCCGGTCACTCTTGCCTTGCCCTTCGTCGCTGTTTGTCTTGTCCAGCAGACTTTGTGGGTCCTCCCTGTCTGGAAGAGATCGAGTTCACAGGGCCTGGATTTGTGGCCAGTGGGCTGCAGCAGTGCGTGACTCCAGAATCGGCAGCCCAGATAGGACACCACCTATCGATCTCAGGAACAGGTTCTAAGAGTTCGGCTGGGTACTGGGGCTGCATTGGCTCCCTGTCCAACTCTGAGTCCATTTCACAGAGTTTCCCAAGTGAGGTTGAGGCCAAGATCTACCTGCAAGCAGCGGGAATCACTGACGTGGTCTTTGCCCCTTAGTCTAAAAAATGGAAACTGCATACAGCTTGGCACTGGCGGATTTGGTTTCGCTAGAGCACGATGTGGTCCCCTACATCATGGATTGGCCTCAAGTTCCGGCAGACGACGGCGAGCCCGAAGCGGCCGTCCTTGTGGTGCTGAAAAGGCCTGGAGGGTTCCTAGCTGCGGTTCCGGTTGGTTTCATGCCCGAAGAGGTTTTGGCCAATGGCAACATGGATCCTCCTCCTGGTGTGGTAGGGCCTTCAACAGTTTTGCGGCTTCCTGGGATGGTGTTGGAGAATGGAGTTTTGGCGCCCACCGGGTCTCTCATGTCGGTCGTTGTAGTCGATCTGAACGAGAGCGTGGTGGCGCAACTGCGGCCAGTGGATGCCGGCGAGGCCTACCCCTTCTCCTTCGATGCAGATCAGCCGTTTGCTGTGCCTCATCCTCAGCTGCTTATAACCTCTGCTCGGGAGTGGGCGGAGGCCAGCGGGGAGACTTCGCATCGGGCCTATTTGTCAGTGGAGGAGGCCGCAGAGGGAGTGCCAGTTTTGGACATCGAGGAACAGGCCGACGACCCGCCTGTGATACCTCGGCCGGCTGCAAGACGCAGGGCAAAAGCTCCAGCGCCTGGGCCAGAGCGGCCTATGTCAGGCGCAAAGCGGCCCACAGTTGCCACTTTGGCATCCTCCATGGAACAGCTGCTGATGATGAACGAAGGCTTCACCAAGAACTTGGAGTCCCTCACACAGCGCCAGATTGCGTTGGAGAAGCGAGTTGCCACCCCAACAGCCCCAGAGGCCGGCCCCAGTGTGACTCTGCGCCAGCCTATCTCTTCGGCATTGATGCCACAGACCTCCAGTTTGGGAACAATAGCTCAGCAGCTTGGTACGCCCCCAAGGACTCTTGCACCTACAGCACCGGGTCTGTTGGGATCTCCCTTGGTGCGCCCCAACGAGCTGCAAGAATTGGAGGACGAGAAGAGAGAGGGAGGCCAATCTTCCTCGTCAGATCCGCTGGCTCAGGCAGTGCTGGCACAGTCTCAGGCGTTGACGGCTTTGGTGGCACAGATCGCCGAACAGAGCGGCGACCCAATGTTGGAGCTCAGCACAACTGGAGCCTCATCTGGGACGCGTGGAGCACAAGGACGAGCCCGGCTTCAAGCAGAGCTTGCGGCGCAGAAGGGAAGCTTTTTCACTTCGGTCTTGGCGGCCATGTCAAGGCGGATGTGCCCCACAATGTCACCGGAGGGCAGCCCTCAGGAACTGATGGACAGAGGTATCTGCGGAACCCGCTACCTGGAGCGGTTTGGTGGCTACGGGAAGGTGAGGGAGCTTGGATGCTTGCAGTATCAAGTCATGTCCATCATGGATTGTCTGCAGACGCAGAATTGGCAGGCTGCCCGGGATCAGACCGCCCTTTTGGCAGTCACCCTGGATCAAGCAGCATTGGACTCTGGCAAGTTCGACCTGGCTCAATTGCTTTGCCTACCGGAGGAGCCTCCCTCGACTATCTTCACAAGTCGCCAGGGCAATATCCTGGCAAAGCCGCGGGCCTTCTCGCCTTTAGCGGATCAAAAATGGGTGACGGTGGCTCTGGCTTACATAAAAGAATTGGATGTGATCACTTCAAAGCGTCTGGAGCTGACAAGTCAAAGCCGGCAAGGGACATTCGGCAACAGCTCTCTGACGGACGCAAGTCCAGGCCAGCCCAAAGCAAAGCCTGCAGCGAAGAAGAAAGCCAAGGGAGGAGGAAGAGGAGGCCAAAATCAGCCAGCAGAGGCAGACGAAGCCTGAGCCCTGGAGACAAGAGCAACAACAAGGCAGATGTGACCGACAATCCTTTGCAAGCTCAGATCAGTTTTCGCCAATGGGCGATCTGTTTGCCTCGTTGGATTTTGAGGTCGAGGACAACGTTTTCTCACTGCCTTGCCCGTTCCTTTGCTGCCTTGAGCCGATCTAACCAGACGGCTTCCACAGTTTTTCCACTGCCCCTACCCCATTTGGATTGCTTTCGGTGCAGTGGCCCTGGACTTTCCCAAAAGCGACTTTGGACTTTGGCCAAGAAGCGTCTTCTGAATATCTGGACTTTGGTTTTGGATTTCATGTTCCTTGGAAGATGGCCGTCGCTTGAGGAGCTCAGGAGGTCCCCGTCTGTTGAGCAATGTGCCGTGTTTGACAGACTGCGGACTATGATAGCTGTGTGTGGTGACGCCCGGGAGTTGGTTTCTTTGTGCCCTGGTCGAACCGGCCCTGAACTTGGTTCCAACCTGTTCCAGCTGGAGCGTTTCTGTGATGGCTGTCCGGATCTGGCCTCCGGCTACTTGCATGGTCCTTGTCGTCCTTTCACCCCAGACCCTGGCTTGTTGTCTGTGAGTGAACACCCTGAGCTGTTGCCCTATCGGTCGCTCGATGTCTGTCGTTTGAAGCTGGTAGGCGAGGGGAAATGGCCTATGGAATCCTTTTTGAATGGCCCCCTTTGGTTGCCCTTCCAAGAGCCTGCGTTTCTGTGTCATGGTCTTGAGGTTCCAGTCGGAGAGATACCCAATTTTGCAGCTGAGAAACCTGAGGAGTGCTTGAAGCTTGCTCGTCTTTGGGATGTGCGTGGCCTTTTGCACCTGGAAGCTCAACCCTTGAAGCCTGGGTATTTCTCTCGAGTTTTTAATGCCTATAAGGACCAAACACGAGACCGACAGATTGGCGATAGGAGGCTCCCAAACTTGTCCGAGTTTCATGTTGATGGGCCCTCCAAGTTTTTGCCCCAGGGCCGCTCCCTGGTGTACTTGCATGTGCCTCGGTTCACCCATGGCATTCGGGGCTCCATAACTGATAGGAGGGATTTTTACCATCAGGCTGCCGTAACTGCAGAAAGAGCACGCACCAACATGCTCCCTTTCTCCTTTCCCCTTTTGGACTTCCAGGGATGCTCTGCCTTGATGGATTTTCGCAATCAGTTTGGAGTCAGAAAATCGGGTAGGCGCGAGGTGATAGGTGATAGGCTTGGACTTCCACCCAAGATCAGGTCTTCGTGTGCCTTGCCTGAATTCGCCTTTCCTTGCTTCAAGTCGTTGTTTCAAGGGGACCACCTTGGGGTTGAGTTCGCATTGCGTAGTCATGAGCAGCTTCTCCAAGATGCCGGGCTCCTGCATGAAGATCGACGCATCCAAGGGAACAAGCCGTTTCCTCGCGGGCCCTTGTGATTGACGACTATTTTTGCCTGAGCTCTGAACGACTTTCCAATGACCCTGCCAATGGATTTGCACGAAAGGCTCTGGACTTGGCCCGTGACAGCTATGATGCCAGCAATCTCCTTGGCTCTCCTGAGAAGGATGTCTGCTCGGCCTCGACTTTGAAAGCTGCTGGAGCTGAGATTAGATCCGGTGAGACAAATGTGCGCCGTGGTTTTGTGCCTGTAGCTGCCCCTTTCAGCAAGCGCTTGGCTCTGTCTGTTTTGTCTCTGCGCACTGCTGTTCTCCCTGGCGTCACCGCTGGTCTTTTTGCGCGTCTCCTTGGGAAGTGGGTTTCGGTCTTGCAGTTCCGAAAGCTTTGGTCTTCCTTGGTTGATGAGGCTTTTGTCTTCAGTGCGCAGTGCCAAGCAGCCCCTACTCAGGTCCACCAACTGACCAGGAAGATCGCACAGGAGATATGCATGCTTGCGGCAGTAGCCCCCCTTCTCATGACCAACATAGCTGTGGATTACCTTGGTGAGGTGTTTGCTACGGATGCTTCCTCCGACAAAGGCGCCATCATTCAGGCTCCCATTCCCAGGACCACTGAGACGATTCTTTGGCTTGACTCTGATCAAAAACCTGGGTATGTGCCCTTGGACAATCCTTTTCGTGCGCTCTTGCGTGGGCTTGGGGAGTTTGATGGAGAAGAGAGCTTGCCCCCTGAAACCTGTGAGGTTGAAGGTCCTTTCAAAGCTCCTTTGATGTACTATGACTTTGTGGAGATCTGCGGGGGGGCTGGAAAGATCACCTCTGCCATGGCGTCCTTTGGTTTTGTCTGTGCCCCGGTATTGGATTTGTCCGAGTCCAGACATTATGACCTGTCGTCCTTGCGGCTTTTGGAATGGGCCATCTACATGATTGAGGAGGACAGGTTCAGAAGTTTCTTTGTGGAGCCGCCCTGCACAACATTCAGCCCTGCAGCCCACCCTGCTGTGAGATCCTATCGGGAGCCCTTGGGTTTTGACAGGGCCAACCCAAAAACGTTGCATGGGAACACCTTGGCTTTTCGAGCGCTTGTCCTGTTGAGGGTTGGCAGACGCTGCCGTAGACCTTGTGGGCTTGAACAGAGTAGGCTGTCCAAGATGTGCTGGCTCTCCTTCTGGAAGACCCTTCTCAGCTGTGGATTTTCCGAAGCGGTCATTGCCTCTTGCATGTTCAAAAGCATTCACCGTAAGGAGTTTCGGCTGTTGTGTTACCTGTTGGACACGGAGTTTCTGGACGTCAGGTGCTGTGGGGGTCATGCTCATGTCCGTATTCAGGGAGCTTATACCAAGCCTTCAGCAACCTACACAGATGGTGTTGCGCTGCACATTGCCGAGGCCTTCCGCCGAGCTCTGAGGTTGCTGTCTGCAAGTCAGTGTCTGGAGCCAAACACCGTCGGTCATGAGTCTGTCCTTGCGAATGACGTTATGGTCACGTCGAAGTGGACTTTGGTGAGAGAGTGGTTTTGGAAGAAACCAGGCCATATCAATGTCCTGGAAACCTCTGCTGCAGTGTCCAACCTTGTGTCTCTTTCCTTGCGTCGGTCGTCGGTTCGCTTCTGTCATTTGGTTGACTCTGCCGTTGCGAGAGGAGCTTTAACCAAAGGGCGTTCCCCGTCGCGTGCTCTCCAACCTCTTGTGAGGAAAGCTGGTGCCATCTGTGTCTGTGGTGATTTGTATCCGTCTTGGGGTTACTCTCCCACCAGGCTCAATGTTGCCGATGACCCCACCCGGGATAGGCCTGTGAGATCTGCTTGGACTGCCTCTCTGGTTCAGCATGGTTGCCCTTGGGATGTTCTGAGGCGAGATGGCACGCGTGGTCTCCGGCGTTTCTCTGCCAACTGGGTGCGTCTAGTACTTCTTGTCATCCTCCTGCCGAGCTCCGTCGAAGCCTATGGATTTTGCTCCCCTAGCCTGTCTTGGACCTTCTCTGTCTCTGTTGACTTTGGCTATGGACTTTCGTTCTCATGCTCAAGCTGGATGCCTAGGCTCTGTGATGGATTTGGCTGGCTTGTGGAATTTGCACTCGGCCTTGATTTCCCTTTTGGCCTTCGTCCGGCCTTCATTCCCACTTGGATTTCAGCCGTGGGACTTTTGGTTTGCTGCGTGTCTGTGTTGGGCTTTGTCCTTTGTAAAGTTGCACACAGTAAAACACGTAGGCCCCCCAAAAATAGGTTCGGCCGTAGGTTTAGCCTAACACGGGCATGGGTAATCGCCATGGTTCTTTGCATTCATGCTGCATCTGGCGCTCCTATCGAGCCATGTTCAAAAGCTGACCGGGACCGAGTTTTGCAGAGGGCTGGCACTGCAATCATTTCCACAAGGGCAGTCAGAGAACAAACCAGAGACAAGCGGCGCATTTACCTGGAAAGATTCCGCAGCTGGCTATGGAGTGAGAAAGGAGTGTCCCTGAAGTTTTTGCTGGAAGTAAAACCTCCAGACCCTGAACGCATTTCAAATCTGCTGATCGAATACGGCAGGGCTCTTTATGCTGGGGGAAAAAGCTATGGGATTTTCTCGGAAACCATCAACGCCATAGCAGTTGAAAGGCCGCTGATCAGGAGGCAGCTGAATGGAGCGTGGGATCTGGCTTTTGCCTGGCTGTCAGATGAGCCTACGCAGCATCACCCGGCAATGCCTCTTACTGTTCTTGCGGCAATGGTGACAGCAGCGCTGATGTGGGGGTGGCCACACGAAGCGGCGGTGCTGCTCATTGGTTGGACTGGCATTATGAGGATTGGGGAAATTTTAGCAGCTACAAGAGCCGAGCTGATCTTGCCTTGTGACTCAGCTCCCGGCACCCCCTTCGTTTTAGTTGTCATTAGACAACCGAAGACACGGGGCAGGGCGGCCCGTCACCAAGCTGCTAGGATCGACCAATCTGATGTCATCCAATTTTTGACAAAGATGTATGCCCGTGCAGATCATGCAGACAAGCTGTGGCCGTATTCAGCCTCGACTTTGCGGAAGAGATTTTCTCAGTTGCTTGGGGCACTCAACCTACCTGACCGGAGGGCTGCAGATCCGGAGTTGGTAAGGCGCAGGGGACGTTGGTTGAGTGCCCGCACGATGGAAATCTACCTGCAGGAGGTCATGGTCACCACCTTCGAAGAGAAGATCAACCCTAAGACAAGGGCCCTAATTCATTTGTTTGCTGGTGGATATGCGATCACCCTCGAGCGCATCATGGCTTTTCTTGAGTGTGGAATCCCACCAGGTGCATGGTATTATCTACTCAGAGGTGCAGATGGCTTTGAGCAAGGCATTGGAAAGACTGGGGTGGATGGTAGCAGGAAGACCTCTCATGCCAACAATCACCGGCAGAGAGCTCATACAACTCCCTTTCAAGGCGGCAAAAAGGAGAGCGGCTACCTGATGACAGGTTGCCAATTGAATGATGCCGGGGCTCAAGCCCCCTCCCGTCCCGTCCCAGACTACACCTCTGAGTGGTAGCAGCAGGAAGACCTCTCATGCCAACAGTCACCGGCAGAGAGCTCATACAACTCCCTTTCAAGGCGGCAAAAAGGAGAGCGGCTACCTATATAATATTAATGCAATATTATAGTATAGCAACGATCTATACATAATCCAACATAATGGCAAACTTGCTGGCGCTAAAGGGGGTACGGGGGAATGGGATGATGACACATAGTTTATGGATGTGGTCATTCCCCCGTCATGCCATTCCCTACGTAAGCACCAGCAAGTATGATGAATTCATTTTTTTGCAGGAACCTCATAACAGGATTTCATGAAAACTTAGGATAAATCTCATAACAGAATATTTTTCTAATCTTTTATCTATCTACCTTTGATCCAACCTGCAGAGACATTTTTATCGTCTGAAATCTGGATGAAGGACTTCACCATGAAGCCTGGAAGGGAATGACAAAAAATCAGCGACTTTGCCTTCTTCACGGTGTAAAAGATGAAAGAAGATTACTTCGCCATGTTCATAATAGGTTATTAATCTTTAAATCTTTATTTGACCGGATACTTTTGCTGCTCGTATTCTCACTCTTGTGACTTAGTCATAGCCTCATGTTTGCTGATGATGTCCACCTGTTTGTGGCTCATTGGCAAGCCCAGAAAAATTTTTATCTAGGCAACCCCCATTCCCAGGAGCCTTTTTCTGTTTTTTCTTTTTGGGCAAGCCGATGTTCGTTCATGTTCATTTTTTTCCAACTTGAAAGACTTACCCTCTGGTTATTTAACATAGCCATGGGAAATGGCCCATTTATAGATGGTTTACCTATTAAAAATGGTGATTTTCCATGGCTATGTTAAATAACCAGAGGGTATCCAACAAGTTCCAGCCGAAATTCCCAGCTGCCAGGCAGGTGCAGTGGAGAAGCTACAGAAGCTTCGCGAGGTGAGGATCTTTACCCCCAAACTTCCGATGTTTTCATGCAGGATTTC
>CAMXCT020002590.1:0-40000 GCA_947184155.2 Cladocopium goreaui
GTTTGAAGCCTGGCAAACGGCAGGCTTGAATGCCCTAACAAGAGAGGGCTATGTGCAGGCAAAGGGCAGGCTGCAATGCTGGAACAGCAAAAGCTGACGGCCAGAGGGCTTGGTGGAAGCTGCCGCGAGGGATGTGCAGCCAAAGGGCAGGCTGCAACCCTGGAACAGCAAAGGCTGACGGCCAGAGGGCTTGGTGGCAGCTGAGGCTTGAATGCCCCAACAACAGAGCGCTATGTGCAGGCAAAGGGCAGGCTGCAATGCCGCAACAGCAAAAGCTGACGGCCAGAGTGCTTGGTGGAAGCTGCCGCGAGGGAATTGGAGGGTTTTAAGCGTTTTAAGGGTTTTAAGGGTTTGAAGCCTGGCAAACGGCGAATGCCTTAACAAGAGAGGGCTATGCGCAGGCAAATGCAGCAAAGGCTGACGGCCAGAGGGCTTGGTGGAAGCTGCCGCGAGGGAATTGGAGGGTTTTAAGTGTTTTAAGCGTTTTAAGGGTTTGAAGCCTGGCAAACGGCAGGCTTGAATGCCCTAACAAGAGAGGGCTATGTGCAGGCAAATGTGGAAAGGCTGACGGCCAGAGGGCTTGGTGGAAGCTGCCGCGAGGGAATTGGAGGGTTTTAAGCGTTTTAAGGGTTTGAAGCCTGGCAAACGGCAGGCTTGAATGCCATAACAAAAGAGGGCTATGTGCAGGCAAAGGGCAGGCTGCAATGCTGGAACAGCAAAAGCTGACGGCCAGAGGGCTTGGTGGAAGCTGCCGGAAGCTGCCGCGAGGGAGTTGGAGGGTTTTAAGGGTTGTAAGGGTTTTAAGCGTTTGAAGCCTGGCAAACGGCAGGTTTGAATGCCTTAACAAGAGAGGGCTATGTGCAGGCAAATGAGGCCTTTGAAGCTTGGCAAACCGCTTAAACACAGACAAGCATTTGTTGCAAGAACGACCTTGGACAATGTGAAGGCCATGGCCGTGACAAAGCAGGTTTCACACCTCCGGTGGTCCCAGGCGCCGCCCCTGCCTTGGCGAAGGCCGGGTCGGCGGATATGGAATTATATGGATGCAAGATATCCTGAAGGTCTGCTGGTGATTCCAAAGAGATAACATGCAGAAGCTGCTCGCAGGGAAGACAAACAAACCCATTCACGTCACGTGGTGGTTGCGTCAAAATTCCTTCAAGAGTGACCCCTTAAAGACGAAACTGTCTTGGGGATTCAGCGGACCCAAAGATAAACCCCCAAGAAAGAGGGCTTGTTAACCACCAAGAACCACTATTCTTGGGATCGCCCAGGTCTTCCAAGGATATCCGCAAGAAGCAGTCCCTTGGGCAAAATGGCATGGTGCAGGATGTCAATGGTGGATTGGTGATTGGTTAATGTTCCAAGAATTGGAGGATAGGATCTGTCCAAAATTTCCCAACACCAAGACCGTATTGTGGATCAGTTTTTTTTGGCACAACCTGTTGGTTCAGCCTGGGATTCCACCCATAGGCCATACTAGACAATATTCTGGACTGTTTGCCTGATAACCTGGATGTGAATCTCAGTATTGCTTGATAACACTGACAAATCCCCAATTCCTGGTCTTATCCCATGTGTTTTCACCATGATTCTGACAGTCCATTTATCTCCATCATTCATTATTTTGTTTGCTTGTAGTATTTGTGGCTTAGCAACCTCCTTTCCCATGATCTTGCTTGTTTTCCCGGAATTCATCATCATTCTTTTTTATTATTATTCCATCTTATTCCATTTGTTGATGTTTATTATACTAGTAATATCTAATACTAGTAATTATGATGTATTATTATAATGTATTATATATATAATTGTATATGATCCATCTCCCTGCAATGACTGCTGCATCTCCCAGTCGCAATGAATCCTCGTCGCGACGACTCGCGACGACTCTCAGGACCACCTTGGGGTCCTTTCTCTGCAGCGCCCTGCGCGATGAGTTGGAAGTGGACTGTGTGCTCTTCGATGGTGGCAACATCCGAGGCGCGGATCTGGCTTGGGATCGACCAATTGCAGTGTGTTCAACCTGTGCAAATGATGTATATAATGATATATTTATATTTATATCGGATCATCTTATATATACACATAAGATAGAATATCAGGGAGTCTTAAAAGGCTTGGATGCCGTCTTCTGCATTTCTGGGAGGGCAGTTAATAGAACGTCTCAAGTGATGTTCGGTTGAGTCCCTGGTACACGCATTGACAAGAAGTCACCGATAGTGAGACGATGTTGAAAGGTGATAAGGACTACGAGCCGAACCCGGAGCACTATTTGGGGTCTCGTTGGACCTTTACGCTTGCGGATTTGGAACAGGATGCAGAATTCAGAGTCACTGTGTCACGGAGTGAACAGTTTCAGGTTGTTTGATTTTTCCACCCCCTCTGTCATTTACAGTATATCGATATATCAGAGCATGTTCAGAAAACATGGCGAAGTACGAAACAGATCAATCATGAATGAAACATTGATCCATACTGAGATTTGGAGCATATATGGAAGATGTTTTGATATACAGACATATACAGTACATATTATTTGGATATATGTCGCATATTTTGGTATATGACATATATGAATTTAATGTACTAAACTTGAAGGGATGGTTTTTCCTCATCCCCAGCCATTGCCGCAGATGGCCGCAGGAACTGCCCTGGTCTTCGGAGATGGTCATCATTGTTTTTTGGCGGAGAAAAGGTTGGTGAATTGATGGGTCAACCTTGGTTAAAGCTGGTTTAATGTACCCTCTGGTAATCTAACATAACTATGGAAAATCACAATTTTTCATGGGAAAACTCACTATAAATGGTGATTTTCCATAGTTATGTTAAATTACCAGAGGGTAGTGTATAAGATGGAACGTGAGAGAGAAGACACATGCAGAAAACCAAACCATGCATAACCATGAGTCAGCCGCCGCTTGGGCCCAGTGATTGGGACATGTTTGACGAAATTGGCCTAAACCTGATCGAACCTCATCAAGTTCAGCATAAGCAAATACCAATTTGCATGGTGACTGACAGGAGAATTGAAGTCGAGATTCGGGTGTGGGATGATATCAAAAAAAAAATCAAAAAGTCCAGGTCCCCACAAGTCTGGCGGTTGATTAGCACTTTCAAAAAACTATCGACATCTCAAAGCCTGCGGGTACCCATTCTTCAGCCATTCAAAAACCGCACTTGACTTCAGCGAGGTGCTTCGAGGACAGGAACTCAGGGAGGCCTTGCACTACTCACGCACCGTGAAGTTGGGATCCGGTGGTTTCCTCCAGGCACTGGGGGGAGCATTGGTTGGTGGGTTGGAACCATGGCTTTTTAATGGGATATCATGGTGAATTTAATGGGATATCATGGGATATCATAATCAATAATGGAACCATGGAATTGTATGACTTTCCATATAATTATTGGATATTATTGGGAATGTCACCATCCCAACTGACGAACTCATATTTTTCATAGGGGTAGGTATACCACCAACCAGATTTGTTTTGAAGATATGGGTTATAGTTACCCTCCCGTAAACAAACGTAGCAAGCTAGGAAATCGTCGGTAAATGATAAATGGAGGTCTTAATATGTCTTAATTGGAAAGATCGTGTATACATGGGGGGAAAATTCCATGACGGTTTGATTAACGGAAGGTGATCTGAAAATAGGGTATCCCCCAATTCCAACGGAGTATCATCAGGTTCCCCGTGAAAATGGCCAGTTGGGTGTATCCCCTATTTCCTGAAAAGTTGTTCAGAGAAAGCCATATTGAAGCTTCAGACTTTGGACAACTTTGGAATATTGGCAGACTGGCAGACATTTGGGTATGGATCAATACCTATTGATACCATTTTTAGGGGGATGAACATCCATTTACCAGCTATTTTGATGTTCACCAGGGGTACAAGGTTTTGACACACTGCCATTTCACAAAGATTCTTTTGGAGGGCATTCAATTTCCATGAATCTTGGTGCCTGCGGATGGTTGATGGTTTCGGATTTACCGAAAATCAGTACATGGAGTAGTACATGAGTGCATGACTTTGTCTGAAAGTAATTATATATATATATATAGAGAGTAGCCCTAAAATTGATGGCTTATCATCATCCATCCATTCAAGTGGCTATAACTTGGGGTATCCCTGCAATTCTTGAAAACATCCAAATATCTGATGTTGGGTATATTCCCATTCAGGTATGGCTGATGATACATCCCCATATATGTAGTATAATACACAGTATGGTTTATTAATGTTTATTCATGTATCCCCATTATATCCCAATTCCCGAAAATATCAGGATTATTCATGTATCCCCATTATATCCCCATTATATCCCATTAATGTTTATATCCCCATTATATCCCATTAATGTTTATTGTTCTGTTTGGTGTGCCGTGCGCCAAGCCAAGTAGGCAGATGGTGGTGTCCATGTGGACCCAGCAACTCAAGAGGCTGCGGCTGTTTGCACATTCGGTGGACACCTGAGCAGCTCAAAAACCCTGGTTGATTGTTTACCCTCTGGTGATTTAACGTAGCTATGGAAAATCACCATTTTCAATGGGAAAATCCACTGTAAATCACCATTTTCAATAGCTATGTTAAATTACCAGAGGGTACCAATGGGAAAAGCCCCTATTTTGGTATCTAGTGCGGATTTAAGCATCATTGATAGGGGCTTCAATAAAGCAAAAGGGACCAGTTCAGAACCAGGAAAGAATGAAGGTGGATAAACATCATGAAAAACACTTTGGCTGCCTGGTGCTGCAATTCTGTTGCATTCTGCACTTTCTGTCGCATTTCCAGCATTTCTGCTGCTGGTAGGTGAAGCGTGTGGGTAATGAGCCACTGGATTATTCTCGGATTTACAGAGACTTGTCTCGCTGGTGGTTTAGATGATCGTGGTGATGGTGATGGTGATGGTGATGGTGGTGGTGGTGATGATGATGATAATGATGATGATGATGATGAACATGAGGACAGTTTATACAATATGTATATATATATATAATTATATATAACTCAGCATGACTCAGTAAAGGTACTAGTCACCTTACTGGTCATGCTGGTCCCAATGCCATTTCCAAGAAGCAAAGATGGCCCCTGTAATCATTCAACATTGTTGCGACCCAAACTGACCACTAAGTACAGCACTTGCCAAATGTGTGGACCCTATCTTCTGTGGTAGCCTAGTTTTTGGGCACTGCTTGTGTGTCCGGCACTACAAAAGTCCTTCAGCTGCTGCTGAAGTGGCCTTTCTTCACCCAAACCAGGTTTCATATCCCCAGGCCCTAGAGCAACTGCAATGGAGGTCAAGGGCACGGTTCAACCTCTCAGCCCCTGAAACAAACAGTCCCTCCCTGTATCCACAGAAGATCAGATGATCAAAACTGGTCAAAAAGCGAAGTTTTGGCCTACGACCCGCAACAAAATATGATGCGGCAATCAGGCTAGTGGAGAAATCCCTGAATGAAACGGAGGTTTTAACGGAAAATCATGTATGAATGGATGATTTCCATTGCCGCCATTGCCATGTTTGATTAACAGAGGGTACAGAAAATGATTCACCACTGCCAGTCAGTTTCCTCTGGGCTTTGTGGCTATGCGGATGACGTTTGCCCAAGGAGTTGGCGTCATGCACGCGAGTTTGGCCGGGATGAACGGCAACCCAGTCTTCGAGGCGTTTGAAAAATGGCTGAGGTATTGTGACAGTACGTGTTGTGCTGAAACCAACAGTTTGAAGATGTTTCAGTCGTTCTTAACTGTTCATTCCTACTAATGATGATCCTCAAGTGACCGACCATATGTTTTAAGCGAGCTTTAAACCACCAAAAAGTTCATCTTTCACAGGATATGCCAATCCTGGACCATATGCACATGTGCCATGGTCAAAAGGTCGAGTAGATTAAGCCATATTGGGGAATGGTCATCCACACATCAACAGGAGTTCATGTATGTTAATGTATATAAAATATAATATATACTTGTCATATAAGGTATATATAATTACCCATTAAACGAGTTCCATAGAATTCCCAACTTAATTGTGGAATGACCACAGCCCATTCATCCCTTGTTCCTTGACCATGTCACATATCCATATTGGTTGCGGCCATGGATGATGACTTCCTCTGCATCCAGCAGGAGTGGCGGAAGAGGCACATTATGCCGCAGGTGCAATGGGAAGATTCGCTGCACTTCATCGCTACCTTAAAAGTCAGTTTGTGTTCCCGGACAGAGAAGTTTCGATACGGGCAATGGGCATTCCAAAATACTTGCCTGGATTCAAAGAAATGAATGATTGTAGGGGTGCCCTACCATCCCGTGAAAGAGTGAGGAAGGCCTTTCCCATCCTTTCCTCACCATTTCAATCCAATTTATCAAGGCAGATAGAAATCCGCGAATGTGGAGTGTGCGATCGAAATCCACCATGTTTGGCGCTTGTTTCCTATGAGTTCCAGCCTGCACATAGGAGGATTCCGGAAAGCCAGCCAAAGAGCTGTTGAAGAAGCAGTTTTCGCGGCGGATGTGGGTCCTTTGGCTAAGCTGGCGAGAGAGAAGATCACCAAAAATCATTACTAAGATGGTCAAATATAGGGTGTAGCCCAAATCCACTAGTCGATCATCATGTTCCCCAAATGGCCCAAACTTGTGGACTTGGGGAACCCTATTTGTAATTTGTAAACACACCCATATATTCTAAGTGCTATATATAATTATATATATATTATATTTTTTGGGATGGATTGAATGGGTTATCAACCAGAAAAGAGTTGGTGTGGGGTATCAAGGTTCCATGGGGGGTTGCATGGATCGCTTTTCGCATGTTCCTCACGGTGTTATATTATTATGGCTCCAATTGACTCATGTGTTATACACGGACTTTTTGGGTTTCGTGCAAGCCAAGGACAAGATGCCGGAGTTTCATGAGATCAATGCAGCTTGGCCACAATTCAAGCTCAATTTCAGTTCCATTGCCATTCCAAAAGCTCCAACGCCACTGAGGTATCTCAAAGTGGTGTCCTTTCCAGAGAGGACTGCCTCTAAGAAAGTTCTTAAAACCACGGTTGCAGATAGTCCAACCTTTCACCATCTTTCACCAAAAACCTTTCGACCCGTGCAATGTCACACTTTCATGAAACACAACTAAGCTATACTAGCTATAAGATGCTATATTCCCATATATTCCCCCTATAGCTATATAGCCCTATATTAGCCTCAGATTCGGCCCTTTTTTTTCTATCCTATGAAGGCCATGCTTTTTTGTAGTAACACCTGGCCATCCAAGGGCAATCCCCGTGCGCTCCAGGAAGTTCGAAACGCTTACGTCCAGACCTTCACGCGCTGTTGTGAGGCGGAGCCGTTCACTGGCGGATCTGGAGAACTTGAGGGACGAGCAGCAAACAAACTTGGGGATCTTGGGGATATATGGATAACTTGGGTATATATCTTAATAATAGAAATTGTATAGTATGGATTAAGATGGATTAAAAATGATTGATATGTTTTTAGAGTTTTACTGATGGGAAACCATCTTTCGGATACAATGGGTACTGGAAGATGTTTGGCTCATTGCGCGACAGGCAGATACTCTCAACACATTCATTTGTGGGCACACTCAATGTATATACGTATACAATAGACAAGGTCTGCAGAACGTCATTCTCGCTTGCATCGCCTACAGTATTATTCACCGTGGAAAGCCTAGGGCCTGTGCAAAGTATTGACCGTATTGCTAAGCATTGGAATTTCGTGCGTTTACCAACAACAGCCCAACGATTTCTGCACGCTTCGGGCCCTTCGGCCTTTGAAGATCGACTAGTGAGGCTAGCTGCGACAGAACAAAAATTTGGCACCATATGTCAGCCTTTTGATGTTGACTTGCCATGGAAGTGTTTGTCTCCTTGCCAAGAGCCTTGGTGTGAGGATCATGTCAAGTTGCACATGTTGCACCGCGTTCTGTTGCTGTGCTGTGTATGGTATAAGTATAGTGATCATAGCGCAATGTATAACGATATATTCCTTCATGCACTCCATCTTCATGAGACAAACCCTGTGTCATTTTCTGAATTTATGTGTTTATTCTGTAATGCCTGTTTCCAAAACAGCTTCATTATTTACTCTCACTCTCCATTGGTATCACATGTTCAGGGCCTCACCTGGCTCACCAGGGGTCATTCAACTCATATCTGGGAATCCCAATCTGAACCAGTGAAATCAATCCATAGTTTTGAAACCCTAACATTCTTGGGTAGTACTGGAAGTCACCCTTGTTCTCGTTTTCAAGTCCCTGTGATGGTGGAATCACCATCGGGTGAGCTTCCCATGACCTTGCTGACAGATTTTGATAGCTGAGGTGGTCGAAGCGCAACGATTCCAACTGCACCCACTGCCACAGTTCTGAAGCTGCGCGATGCGGCTCAAGAGATCTTCGGGGTTGGCTTCCTAAGAGCCTCGACTTGGCACCGCTGAGTGGCAACAGAGACGGGCAGATCGTGGAGGAAACATAAGAACCAACAGCAGATTGAACGCGGATGGGTATTGGAATGTATTTGAGCACTAAGAAAAGAAGAGGAACTTAACCAAATAATGCAAATGTCAGCTGGCAGCAGCAAATCCAGGTATTTCATCTTTTCCTAGCCATTTGTTTCTCAGAAGACACAGTTGTGTCAGAACATAGAACAACAACCCCGGCTTACACATTTTGACTTCGGGCCACAAGGGTAGGGACAAGATGTTGACAGAGGAAGTATAGGATTAGTTTTTGCGGGGCACTGAGTCCATTACCTGCAAAACGCAGAGATGACGTCTGACGCATGCAGGTCTTTGATTTCCACGCGCAAAAAAGATGAATCGAAATTGTTTACAGTTTCCACGGGGCTTATTTTGTTATTTTGTTGTCTCTCACCACTGCTCTGATGTACACTCATTGCTTCCTGAGTGCAGCAAGGTTTAGAAAGTTTAGACAAGCACTCCATGGCTGTTTGTTGCTGTTGGTGCGAGGTTTCGTTGCCCTTGGATTCAGTAATTGGATGTAATTGGAGCGAGTAAAATCCCTGCAATTAACCAATAGTAGTTCTAAATGAACTCAATGTCAGGTTTGTTCAGCTTAAAGGCCCCATGTCATCTAAGATCACTCAGATCCCAGAGTCAGAGTTGCATCATGTTGCATCAACATGGCATGTTTTGGCGCTCTTCCATCCTCTTCCCAGGACTCTTGTCGTCCCAAGGGCAGATCTTGGATGTTTGTTCTACTCTTCTTGATACCGGGCTCACAGATGGTGAGACTTTGACGGCCATCGTGCATGCCCCGAAGATTTGCGCAACACGAAAGGCCTTTGCCATGAGGTTCCTGCGCCTGGCAAGATGGCTCACAATTGTGGCCAGATTCTGTTGGTTTCATCGGTTTCATCGCCAGTTTTCTCTCATTTCATGAGGTTTTCATCCTGTTTTCATGGTCCGTGTGCCATGACGTGCCAGGTTCAGCAACGGTCACGCTCTTTGTTGGGGCGATCCCAAATTCGGTGGTGATGCCGGCCCCAGCGTCGCGGCTGCTGGACGGGTGGAGCAGATTGAGTCCACTGGGCACGCCTTCGCCGCTCTGTTGGCGGATGGATCCGTTGCATGGGCTGAAAAGTTGTATGACCCGAATAGGAGTTTTCCAGGGCGGAGAATGGTGGGAGAATGGATGATGGTGGATATATGTGGATATATATACAAATTGTGGTTGACATTCCACATTTGTTGTCTTTTCCTGTCCAGAAAATGAAGAGCTTTGCAAACTGTTTGATGCTGTTTCAACCTGGATGTAGTTTGCATAGTAGAGATCTGAACCCAAGATCTGAGCGTCACACCAGGTTGAAACTTGGGGTCACCCTCGATTTGGCGGTGACAGCTCAAGGGTTCGCGATCGCTTGGGATCGAATGTGCGGCAAATCAAAGGAAGCCACTTCAGCTTTGCGGCCATTCTGCAGGATGGCACAGTCGTAACATGGGGGCGTTCAGACGCTGGCGCATGCTTTCGAAGTCGTTTATTTTACTCTAACCCATAGGATCCATGTATGCTATATATGGTAACATTTACCATCAATATACCCCAAATGTTAGCATATATACCATACATGGATCCTATGGATAATATACTGTAATTATATTTGTTGTTGTTTTCATTTGTTTTTTGGTCTGTGGTGGTGGTGTTCTCGGTGATCAGCGAGTATGGAGCTTGTTGGAATACTGTTGATCTGTGAAATTGCAGGTTCGGTTTTGGTCGACCCTTTTTTCACTCTGGCCTCACCGTCCAAAAAGTGAGGCTATTGGTGGAGAGAGCCAACGAGTTCAACATTTGCTCAGAGATGTTTGCAAACTTGAGAGCACTCACTTTGCATTTGCTGCGATCTTGGCCGATGGTCGGGTAGTCACCTGGCTAAGTCAGTTAGACGTGACGTTTGGTATCTTCTTGTCCGTGCACGTTTTTGGTTGAGAAAAGTAAGAAAAAAAGAAAAACGAGAAAAACGAGAAAAGTCAAAAAGTCAAAAAGTAGAAAAACAATGGTTTTTGCAATCTTCACATTTTTTGCCTTCGTTTTTCGCAAGAAAAATAGAAAAATAAGAAAAGTGAGAAAAGTAAAAAAATAGAAAAGTAGAAAAACAAGAAAAGTGCAAAAAATACAAAAAGTAGAAAAGTAGAAAAGCGATCCTTTTCGACTTTTCTACTTTTCGTGTTTTTCGCGTTTTTCGACTTTTCGCGCACGGAGCCACTTTTCGATTTTTCGACTTTTCGAGAAAAAACAGATTTGGAAGTTTTCCGCTTTTCTACTTTTCTACTTTTCGTGTTTTTCCTGTTTTTCGACCTTTCGCGCATGCGGCGCACAGGGCCGCTTTTCATTTTTTTGAAAAAGTCAGATGTACAAGTTTTTCAGCAGTTTTCCATTTTCTACGCACGCGGCCGCTTTTTATTTTTTCGCACTTTCGAACAATCATCTGGACGTCTGGCTTTCCTTTATTTCCTATCTAGGACGAATTTGGTTTCGTAGTCCTTGTGTTGTGCACCCTTACCACTTATTTTTTCCTTTTGCTGCAGAGGGGCAAGACAATTCTTCAGGTTACACTTACGTGGTGGTTTGGGTTGGTGGTTTGGAAGTCTGGGAAATCAGTGTTTTCAAAGTATTTTATTTTAAAATAAAAGTGTATAATTTTAATGAAAAAAATAAACTAACTAATCAATAGTTTATTTCATAGTTAAGTTATTAAATAATTCTATTTTTTCTTACTGACTAATTCATTTACTTTTAAATTTTATGATTTGTCTTTCAATAATATAAGATTCTGGATGAGATAGATGAGATAGATAGATTTATTAGATGGATGGGATGGGATGGGGTATGATTGATAGATAGACAGACAGACAGATAGATAGATAGATATATAGATAGAAAGAAAGAAAGAAAGATAGATAGATAGGATCGGATAGGATAGGATAGATAGGATAGATTGAGTGGTTAATTGAATTGATTGATTGGTTGGTTGATTGATTTGGTTGATTGATTTGATTGATTGATTGATTGATTGAGTGATTGATTGATTGATTGATTGGATGGATGGATGGATGGATGAATTAATGAATGAATGAATGAATGAATGACTGACTGAATGAATGAATGAATGAATGAATGGAATGACTTGAATGAATGAATGAATGAAATGAATGAATGAATGAAATAAATAAATAAATGAAATGCAATGAAATGAAATGAAATGAACTGAAATGAAATGAAATGAAAGAAAGAAAGAAAGAATGAATGAATGAACATGAATGAATGAATGAATGAATGAATGAATGAATGAATGAATGAATGAACGTGAATGAATGAATGAACATGAATGAATGAATGAATGAATGAATGAATGAATGAATGAATGAACATGAATGAATGAATGAACATGAATGAATGAATGAACATGAATGAATGAATGAACATGAATGAATGAATGAACATGAATGAATGAATGAACATGAATGAATGAATGAATGAATGAATGAATGAATGAATGAATGAATGAATGAATGAATGAATGAACGTGAATGAATGAATGAACATGAATGAATGAATGAATGAATGAACATGAATGAATGAATGAATGAATGAATGAATGAATGAATGAATGAATGAACATGAATGAATGAACATGAATGAATGAATGAATGAATGAATGAATGAATGAATGAATGAATGAATGAACATGAATGAATGAATGAATGAATGAATGAATGAATGAATGAATGAATGAATGAATGAATGAATGGATGGATGGATGGATGGATGGATGGATGGATGAATGAATGAATGAATGAATGAATGGCATGAATGGAATGAATGGCATGAATGGCATGAATGACATGAATGTCATGGAATGAAATGAATGTATCAATGAAAGAGTGAATGCATGAATTACTGAATGAATGAGTGACTGGCATAAGTAATCTATTTTTCAAGGTTTTGATACAGTTTAAATTTGTAAGTTCATAAAATCATGAATTCCCAGACTTCCAAACCGCCAACCCAAACCGCCGGATAAGCTCAAGTTGAATTCTACTTCAATGATTTCCTATTGTTCGTGGGTGCTTATGTTTTATTCTTATGCTTGTGCGGTTCACGGTCAGAGTACTTTAAGATTGTTGCTCTGGTGATCATATTTTGATTATTCCCTTTCAGTGGTTACTTGCACTTGCATGTGGTGGTGGTGCATTCCTTTCAGTGTATTTTCGATGCCAGAAGCATGTCCAGACCTGCATTTTCGTTAGCTATTAGCTAGGAAACTGGAACCATGAAATTTCGCCATAAGTTCATGCGTTGATTCTGTGATGTTTTGATGCTTCGGCCAAAGACGGCTGCAGAACTGCTAGCCAACCTGACAAGCGGCTTCCGAACATGAACTCAATGCCCCGTCAAGCAGGGGCAGTTCGAAGATAACGGCCTCCACATACCTATATGCAAGACATTGTATGATATACCAGGACAATAGTGTCTTAAGAGTTTTTGTCTTTCCACAATCATCTGCATCAACCATGTTCACTTGTGCTGTCGATGGGGGGCTGCAATGCCACGAACTTCCTGTGCGGGAATGCTTTGGCCGCGATCCTGCTTGGCGCTTCAGCTGTGCAACACGCAAGCAGCTCCAGCAGCACGAGAAGTGCCACAACAAATTTTTGACCCAGGCGCCTCTCTGAGGGTGTTGCGCACTACATAGATAAAAGATCACACTAATTACGGAGATTGTGCATTAAGGACAATGCGACCACTTTTCCACACTCTATTCGGACTCATGAAACTGACATGGTGACTTGCCATGCGGTATACCTCTTACGTCCATTGCGATTGGTTTGCTGCTACCTGCTACCCAGGCAGACTTGCTGCGAAATCTTCGCCGCCGTGTCGACCGGACAGCGAATGGGTTCTTGCAAGCATCCGCTTTTGTTATGCTTTTCATCGAAGGAAGTTTAGACGTCAAACTTCCGACAATATGGAGAGATGAAAAAGCAGTCAGCAGGGAGACGAGTCGGAAGAGAAAAGATCAGAAGAAAGAAGATGCAGGTGCGCGAAAAGGTAGGAAAGTCGCGAAACACTGTGTTTTTTTCGTGGTTTTGTGGCTCCGGAGAGTTGAAAAGTAGGCTCGCTGAAGCGGCGGGTGCGGAGACATGTGGGGAGATGAGAGATGAAAAGTTGCACGCCGTTGTAGCGCGAAGCCGATTTCGAAGTGAAAAGGTACAAAACACCTCAGCGTCGGACCGCTTTTGGAAGTTGAGATGTTGAAAAAGTGCACGGCGTTGTGGTGCGAAGCACATTTGGAAGTAAAATGTATTAAAAACTGAGGGGTTCCGAGCAGTTTTGGAAGTTGAGATGTTGAAAAGTTGCACGCCGTTGTGGCGCGAAGCCGATTTCGAAGTGAAAAGGTACAAAACACCTCAGCGTCGGACCACTTTTGGAAGTTGAGATGTTGAAAAAGTGCACGCCGTTGTGGCGCGAAGCACATTTCGAAGTTAAAATGTACAAAACACACTATTCTCGGACCACTTTTGGAAGTTGAGATGTTGAAACAGTGCACGCCGTTGTGGCGCGAAGCACATTTCCAAGTCAAAATGTACAAAACACCTCCGTGTCGGACGACTTTTGGAAGTTGCGATGTCGAAAAAGTGCATGCCGTTGTGGCGCGAAGCACATTTGGAAGTCAAAATGTTACACTACACTACATTACACTACACTACACTACAGTACATTACACTACACTACACTACACTCCACAACACTACAACTACAACTACACAACTACTCAACCACACTCCACTACACTACAACTACAACTACAACTACAACTACACAACTACACTCAACTACACTCCACTACACTCCACTCCACTACACTAAATTACACTACACTACACTACACTACATTACGCTACACTACACTCCACTACACTACATTACACTACACTCCACTACACTACATTACACTACACTACACTACACTCCACAACACTACAACTACAACTACACAACTACTACAACTACACTCCACTACAACAACTACAACTACAACTACAACTACACAACTACAACTACAACTACACAACTACACTCACACTACACTAAATTACACTACACTACACTACATTACACTACACTACACTCCACTACACTACACTACATTACACTACACTACACTCCACTACACTACACTACATTACACTACACTACACTACACCCCACAACACTACAACTACAACTACACAACTACTCAACTACACTCCACTACAACTACAACTACAACTACAACTACAACTACACAACTACACTCCACTACACTCCACTACACTCCACTACACTCCACTACGCTAAATTACACTACACTACATTACACTAAACTACATTCCACTACACTCCACCTACACTACACTACATTACACTACACTACATTACACTGAATGACACTGCACCACAGATAGACAGGTAGACAGATAGACAAATAGATAGATAGATAGACAGATAGGCAGGTAGACAGCTAGACAGATAGACAGATGAAAGAGAGAGAGATAGATAGACAGACAGACAGATAGATAGATAGATAGGTAGTTAGATGGAAGAGAGAGAGAGAGATAGATAGATAAATAGATACATAGATAGATAGATAGATAGGTAGGTAGGTAGGTAGGTAGATAGTCAGAGAAAGAGAGAGAGAGAGAGAAAGAGAGGAGACCTCAAGCACCTTTTGGTCCATCAGTGGCTTCGCTCTGCCATCCCTGATTCGCAACAACCAACCTCTCCTATAGGTTTCCTATTTTTGAAACTTCCGCCACCGCCTTGTGCGGTACTACTGGTATTCAAAGATCAACATACCCGGCTGTGACCATCTCAAGTATGATGCTGCAACTTTTCCACAGTGCCATTTCGCACCCTACACATACTGCACGGGATTTGCTTGCATGAGAGCAACCAGGGACTGGAAGGCCAAGACCTCATAATATTCTCATACTTTGCCTTACACATTCCACCTTTGCGAAATTTCTGTGTGACAGTCTGATTGCAAGAGCATGTAGGCAGTATTTGCATACAGGATTGGGCTTCTGCATCACTGGGTTTGTTTTTTTTGCCGAAGTGGCAAAATCAGAAACTCAGCATGGACGGCGCAAGATAACAGCTAAGGTTTCGCTGCGCCTGCGGTGCTGAAGCAGAGCCGACAGTGCACACCAATTGGTTTGCGCGTTTTCTGCGACACAAATGCGCCAATGTCTCCCGAAATCGCCGGGCACGCACAGCGAAACGGTGTTTGCAAGCTGCCCGCCATCCTGCTGAACAGCCAGCACGAAAGCGCCGGCGGGTCTTTGCAGCTGCTGTTGACACACAGCAGTCTGCTCCTCGACCTACTCTTGCTGAGTCCTTTCCGGAATATTCCCCCTTAGCCAGGCAATTTGCTGCCAACCAAGCGGCAGAGGGTTTGCACACTTTTTCCTGTTTGTCCATGTTCAACAACTGTTCCTATCGGGGCGGCCACTTCTGCAGTGGATGCCCCAGCAGTCGGTGATTTTTGCCTGCTGAAGAGCCAGAAGGAGTATGGGTGCGTCTTCGCCATCAACCCTTGTTCCATCGTCAAGTTTGTGAAACGGCAATGCTCGAAACATGAAGGTTCATGCTGGCGTCTGCAATGGCCACTGGAGCCGACACAATTGGAAAGACCAGAGGCGCATTCTTTTGGACCTCTTTTGCAACCCCGGCCTCGGGCTCAACCTGCGCCTGATGGAGGCGTTTTCCGTGCACACCAGAGATGCTATGGCGTGAGCGAGTTGTCACCGCCGAATCGCAATAGCACTGAAGGAAAGAACGCTATCCAGGCCTTCGTGGCAGAAGCCTTGCAGCAGCTAAGTGAGATGAACCACTGCGAGCAGGGCAGTGGCCTTTGGGCAGATGTCTTTCAGGACGTTGCGTGTGTTCAACTCCATGATGATGCCAGCATGATGCTGGCTTGCCCCAAGAATCTCCCGGGTTGCCGTATCCAGCGCCGTGGGTCTCTTGGCTGCATTCTTCAATCGTGAAGAGAGCATGAGCCTTCTCAACTATTATAAGAGCTGCTGCACGCACACACGCACACAGACACACAGGCACAGATATCAGAATCATCATTCATCCGATTTTTGCCCAGGTGGCGGGATGGGTGCATGTTTGTCTCCGCAGCTGGCCTGCGGCGTTGCCATGCTCAGCGTTATAGCTGTTTGGAGCATGGGGTTCACTGGTCTTTGCCACTCGACGGGAAAGGCCACACCCGAGGAGCTTCAGTGGTTGGGGACGTTGTTGGCAAGTTCATTATAAGCAGTACCTGGTGGCCTCAAGCCATCCGCATCTTTATGGAAAGCGAAAGCTATGATGCGGTGGCCCGTCACCTTCGGGACATCACGGAAGCGCACATTAGCATTGCTTTGGTACGGCACCCAACAGTGGCTCGCTTGGAGCCAGCCCAGCAGCAGCTTCTGCACATCGCGATCTTGCAGCATTGTTTGGCTTGTCCTTCCTGGCAAACCATGCGTTCATGGATCAGTTTGTACAAGCGGATGTGTGTCGTGTGTGCGCCTCAGCCGCTTTGCAAAGGAATCTTACGCTGCTACTGCATCCAGAAAATACAAAAAATGCTTTGTCATTACTGTTACACCTGGATGTCATGTCTCACCAGATGTTTTCCAAGTGAACCGAAAATTTGTTCAAGGTCGCTTGCTGATCTGCTTCAGGGCAAAACATGTATCACCAACAGCTTTCTTCTGATTCGTTTGCACTTCTCAGACATTCTGTTTTTCACGCTGGCGGAATAGCTAGCTCGCAAGCCGAGGCCATTTGTGAATGATTTTGTTTCTGCTTTGGTCCCAGCTTTCGGGGCCATCCTCAACTTTGATTTTAGTTCGTCGGATGCCAAGCAGCTTTCTTCCCCTAGCATCGCTGGATCTCAACGGAAGAGGTCCACAACGGGTACCATGATGTTTGGAGTAGCGACACGTAAAAGCACCATGCGTCATCAATTTTCATGTTGCTTGCTTACTTGAGTCTGCATGACTGAAATGACTGTTCATGCGCTGCTGGCAGGCGAACCTGGGGGGTGGTGACCATGCTTCAAGACATTCCTGGTCTGCCTCCTCTTTGGGCAGAGACAGAAAACCGTATGGGTAAGGAATTGTTGCTGCTCACTTCGTTGAGATTGTTGGCGCGAAAGGGATTAAGACCCATTGGCATCAACACAGACAATATTGAGGCTGACTTCAAAATGATTGCCTCTGTCCTCGAAGCAGCTTTGCCGCCTGGCATGGTGCTCTACCGGTTTGTATCGCCACACCAACCATTGCAGGAAGACGCCAAGCAGCACGTGGCCAGCGGAGGGATCGTGATAGACAGAGAGCATTGTCAGGCATTTGGTGTGGAGATTGGCCAAGATGGGCTGCACATTTATGCTAGGCTCGTTCAGGGGCTGCACCTCGCATCTCGCGATGGTGCTTTTGCAGTGCAGTGTCTTCGAAAAATGCTAGCGTCATGGAACCCTTGCAGACGCGAAGCGACACCACAGGGAGAGCTAGCCTTGGAGTTGGAAGGAGTGGAGCCCAAAACTATCGGCTGGCTGACTCTTTCGGACTCACCAGGTGAAACCTGTGCAGACGTTTTAGCTGCGTACTTTGGTCCTGACCAGACAGCTTTGCCGAGCAATGCTTTGCAACTGCTGAAAGATAACATCAGCAACACCTGGAACCACCCCAACACTGCCAAAGAGTTGCCACGATGTGCGAAAGCTGTCATCTTGCAAGATGTCCTATCTATCAAGGACGGGCGCCGGGACCGATCTGTCTGCTTGAGGTGCCAGTCGCTTGTCCAAAGGGTCCAAGCTTCGTGTCGCGGTGTGTTGCTCCATCTAAATCGATGTGGATGGATGAATGGATGGATGAACGGACAAGTGGAAAGGTATATTAGTATATTGATAGTCAGATGGGCAGAAAATATAGGACGATATTATCGATAGACAGATAGCGGCGCCAAATAATGTACATACATGTGTTGCCACTCGTACCGCGCACGGCGGTGGCAGAACTTTCACAGATAGGAAACTTGTAGGAAGTGTTGGGTTGTTGCGTTGCATGGACAGATTAAAAATTAAAGGGAGCCTCCATGTTTTGCGATCTCAGATGTGGCAATTGCCTCGGTGAAGATGCGATCCCGACGATCTGGACTTGACTCACTTGACACATTTAAATGAGGGAACTGCAGTTAGAACTGCAGTGAGAACAGAGACAGACTTGACAAATTCAAAGAACTGTGAGAACTGCGCGCCCGCGGAAGCTGTGCAAGCAACGTCTCCATTACAATCAATGTCGAGAAAACGGACAGTAAGAAGCAACGGACAGTGTTTTTTATTTATAAAATCCATCAACTGTGAGGGAGCGACACGCTCTATGGTGCGGAAGTTTCAAAAGCACATCTCTCAGTTGATGGTGGCGGATTTCAAACAAAGCATTTCGGGTTCGTGGGTTCTATGGTTAAACAATTCTTATTGTCCGTTCTCCACTTTCTTTCCGTTCTCGCATTTGTGTAGTGAAGGGTTCATAAAGAGGTGGCAGTGGATGATGAGGGGAGCGAAAGGCGAAATAAGCAGACCCTCACATTCACCGTCATCTTTGTAAATCTAGATTTTTTTTAAGGCACAGCATCAGCCGCCAACTTCAACCATCAACGACGTGGTTGAAGTTCCCAGCAACAACAAGCAATGACAACACTGACATCAAATTTACACGCCCAAAAAAAATATGAGACCCTCCCTCACCTGACATAAAATTTAGGAGACCTTCAACCAACACCCCATAAACAATCTTGCAGCAGAGGCTGCCACAGGCTTGTTCAAGGAGCTTTGGCATATGCCCGCATGACAATTAAGCGGTGAAGTGCATGCACGGGCTGAAAACATGAGACTGAGATTCATGAAAATTAAATGCGACATTCTTTTGCACAGGATGAAAACCTGGGGCCTGAGTTTCATGAAAATGAAATAGTGAAGTGCTTGCACAGGATGAAAACCAGGTGCCCGAGTTTCATGAAAATGAAATAGTGAAGTTCTTGCACAGGATGAAAGCCTGGAGCCTGAGTTTTATGAGTGCCACTCTGGGATACCAGAAACGTTCCGCAAAGGTTTTCATTGGTTGCAGTTTGTACCTCATACACCATTTTTATTGAAAGATTTTAGCCCCAACTGGGGGCTAAAAACCAGGTTGCCTGTCTAGAATGCTACAGCAACGGGTATCCATTGGAGTTTTTGGACATTCATCCCGGCAGATAGCTCCGGGCCCACCGCTTTTGCAAGCGCTCATTTTGACCTTCCAAAGCCCCAAGCATTGGGAAAGCAAATGCTCACGCTCTTTGATCTTCTTTACTTGCTCGCTACTCGACTCTACTCTCTGACTTTTCCCAAGACTAGTGCTGCATTTTTAAATTTCATTTCGGCCATATACAACATTTATACAATAAGTTGTTCCCCAGATGGCGAAGCTATTGGGGTTCTTACTTCAAGTAGATGATGCGTCGCATCGGTGCGCTTTGAAGCGGGCATTTTGGCTGCTGAGTGGCCTGCGCGCTTTGGAGCGGGCATGTTGGTGCTGCTGCAGGGTGCCGCTGCAGCAGGCTGATTGAAGGTGCTGCTGTGAGAGTGGTCTGTGCGCTTTGTTGGTGCCGCTGCAGGGTGCTGCTCGAAGGTGCTGCTTGCGGGTGCTGCTCTTGGAGAGGTCTGCGCGCTTTGGAGCGGGCATGTTGGTACTGTTGCAGGGTGCCGCTGCAGGGTGCCGCTGCAGGGTGCCGCTGCAGGGTGCTGCTTGAGAGCCTTTGTTAGAATGATCTGTGCGCTTTGGAGCGGGCATGTTGCTGCCGCTGGGCGGGGTGCTGCGGCGGCTGTTAGAGCGGTCTGTGCGCTTTGCAGGGTGCCGGTGCTGCTTGAGCTTGCCGCTGTTAGAACGGGGTGTGCGGTTTGGAGTGGGCACGTGGTGCCGCTGCAGGAGGGCCGTTTGCGCTTTGGAGCTTGGTTGCTTTGGAATGTTGCCCACGAATTTCCGGTGTTGTCTGAGGTCTTTGCTGGTGTTATTTTTTGTCATTGTTGTTCTCATGATTTTGTGCCCATTGCAAGTCAGGGATGTCAACAAATCTTTTCATTGAGCTTTGCTTGTTTTCATGTCTATGCATTTGTCTTTGGCGTGTCAGGAGGGTGCATCGAAAGAATACCGTCAAAAAAACGCTTTGGTTGCCGAACGGTTGGCCTATAACATCAGCATTTCCGTGGACACCATCCGAGAAGACATGCTGCAACTGGCCGATTTGTTGGCTTACCAATGCTTTCCACACAAGGCCGGTGGTCGAACTGGGCTGTGGGCCAAAGCACAGCTCCATTATCTGAAGCGGATCCGCAAGCGTCCGAGGGGTGCTCAGACCTATGCAGCTCCGAGGCTGATGCAGGATGTACCCAGTGGTGGGGACAAATTCAATGAGAAAATTCAACAACAATGTGCTCCGGCTGTGCTGTGCGGCCTCGTTGCATCCTACCGGTCGAAATCTTGGGCAGTTCAGAATGGCTTCCATGTTTCCATCGGTACCATTGGAACGGAGAGGCATTGGAGGAACATGCAGCGCCGAGCGCGTAACCTGGCCCGGTCTTCAGCTACCCCGGAGACAGTGGACACTTTGAATATTTTTCGTTGGGTGTCCGAAGTGCAGACACGCTTGTCCAAAGACCGCATGGTGGTCCATGCTCGACTCAATGCATCAGCCAGGATGTGGCTGCTTAGCGCTTCACAGCGCCTGGCTTCAATCTTTGTTCAAGGTCCGGACGTGTTGCAATCATTGCTGGCAGACATGGCAGAGGTCGCCCCTGTCGTGAGCGACTCCTCTGCGGTTGGAAGTGTCTATGATGCCCTGCTGCAATGCCGTCTCTAGAGGCGCGTCAGTTTTCTGCAGCAAACGGGCAGGTGCGGGACGCTACATCCAGGAAATTTGGGCCCTGCATCGAGACTTGTGTCTCCTCAAAATTTTCAAATTGCGTTTTAATAAAGCATGTCTTTTATTAATATTTGATACCTGCAGTGACCAAAGTAGATCTTGCATTTTAGGGTGGGTAGGAAATTGTTTGGGGATTTTTTTTTTTTTAGTTTGGGGATTTTTTTTTGGATTTCCGGTTCTCACCATTTTCCATGCTATTTGCAGCATTTTGGAGCTGGAAACTGCCATTTCCACGGTATGTGCAACGGTTTTGAGTTCGAACCTCTCATTTTCCATTGTATTTTCCACGGTATTTGCAACAGTTTGCAGCATGTTCTGTCCATTTTCCATGCTCTTTGCAGCATTTTTGAGCTGGAATCTGCATTTCCACCGTATGTGCAACATTTTACAGCTACATTCCTCACAGTACTTGCAGGATTTTGGAGCTGAAGGCTGACATTCCAACAGTTGTTTGTTGTTACTGTTACTGTTGTTGGTGTTGGTGTTGGTGTTGTTGTTGTTGTTGTTGTTGTGTTGTTGTTGTTGTTACCGTTAGTGTTGTTAGTGTTGTTAGTGTTGCTAGTGTTAGTGTTGTTAGTGTTGTTAGTGTTGTTATATATATATATACAATATATATATACAATATATATATATATATACAATATATATATATATACAATATATATATATACAATATATATATATACAATGTATATATATATATTCTAACCAAAGTAGTGTATTGAAATGTGTGCAAGCTTGAATTTAAATAAAAAAAAACGGGAGGGGGGGATTGGGGGGGATTTGGGGGGAGGGCGCAGCGCCTCCCCCCCAAAGCAGATTGGAAACACCTATTTTCACATGCAAGGTGCTAGGTTGAATGTGATACTCAAGGTGTATATACTACACGACATGCACCTTGGAAACATGTGGAATGTAGGTTAAGGCACAACGATGCACAATAGTTTCATTTGATGTTATCATCGAGTTGGTTTAAGATCTATTTATATAAGGTTTGGTTCAGGGTTGGCTTGGGGTTTGAATATCATCCGCATGATAATGCAAACCTTTTAGGTAGATATATATATATATATACAGATATATATATATATAGATATATAGATAAATAGATATATATGATATATAGATATAAAGATATATGTATATATACATATAGAAATATAGATAGATATATACAGATATATAGATATATGGTGGTATATAATATATATATATAGAGAGAGAGAGATATAGATATATAGAGAGATATATATATATAGATATAGATATATAGTATATATATAGAGAGAGATATAGATATATAGATATATAGATAGATATGTATAGATAGATAGATAGATAGATAGATAATTAGATAGATAGATAGGTAGATAGGTAGATAGATATATAGATAGATAGATATATATGTATATAGATATCTAGATATAGATATATATAGAGATATATAGAAATATATAGATATATATATAGAGATATATAGAGATATATATAGATATATAGATATATATATATATATAGAGATATATATATAGATATATATATATAGATATATAGATATATAGATAATTATATAGATATATGATATATATATAGGTATATAGATATATAGATACAGCCATAGATGTAGATATAGATACAGATATAGATAGACATAGATAGATATAGATACGTAGATATAGATAGATATAGATAGATATAGATGGATATAGATGGATAGAAGATGTTGCTCCACACCTCATGGAAAAGCAAAAAAGCAAAGAAAAGCAAAAAAGCAAAAAAGCAAAGAAAAGCAAGAAAAGCAAAAAAGCAAAGAAAAGCAGAAAAGCGAGAAAAGCAAAAAAGCAAAGAAAAGCAAGGAAAGCAAAAAAAAAAAGCAAAAAAGCAAAGAAAAGCAAGAAAAGCAAAAAAGCAAAGAAAAGCAGAAAAGCGAGAAAAGCAAAAAAGCAAAAAAGCAAAGAAAAGCAAGGGAAGCAAAAAAGCAAAAAAGCAAAGAAAAGCAAAAAAAACAAAAAAAGGAATAGAAGCAAAGAAGCAGAGAAGCACTGCAGGAGGCAATAGAGTAAGCAGGAAGAAATCCAAAAAAAATTCCCTAAACTAAAAAAAAAAACCTAAATAAATGGCCCTCCAAATTCTTTTAGGGTGTATGACAATTACTTATGAGTTACGAATCTCAGATCTCTGATCTCAGCCTTGCATACCCAACATAGATCCAGGCATGACAACCTCTTGCTGAATCAACTTTTTGCCTGACATGCTTGAGAGCACACTTTGGACAGGAGTGGGCGCTTCGTTGCGGCTGCAAGCTGCCATGACTACAGACTACAGCAGGCCGCTGCTTCCGGTCAATGGCGTGGGCCATAGTAGAGATAGAGAGTATATAGTATGCGCGTTGCAAGTACCTATAGTGTGCAGATGTTTGAAGGAGGCATGGCAGGTCTCCTCATTTGTGCAGACAGAAATTTGAAATTTTGTTTGGCTGTGAGAAATTTGCCGGCCTCCATTCCAGATCGTGGCTGACAGTTTTGCAACCAGATAGATCCGCGCGACGCAAACATGGCCTCCCAGAGCGATGTCCCCCAGAGCGAAGCCCTCCAAAGCGAAGCCCTCCCAAGCCAAGCCAACTCCCCGCCACCAACTCAACGGGTAGAAGGTACCCCTCCAACACCACCTCCAAGCCAAGTCTCCCCAACACGGTTGGAGCAAGTGTATGATGACATTGAAGAGGCTGGGGCTGAGGAATGGGCTGCCTTGCGGCTGCGGGTGACGGGGTCTGCTGATCCGGGTGCTGGTGCGAAGGACAGGTTGCTTGCCAAGGTGAAAGAGCTTTTGCCTGAGGTTCCTTCCGGTACCACAGACACTCTTGCTGCCTTTCTAAAGAATTGCACTGTTGAGCGAAGAGAAGCATTCTTCAGAAAGTGGGCTCGATCGGTGTATGACACCGAAGCTGTCGAGCAGGAGTGGGACTTGCGCAAGAAACCCCCAGCACAGACTTTGAAGGAATTTTTTCACAAGCATTGCCAAGAGGTCTACGCAAGCTTCTTGAAGGATAATGCCACTCTCAACCCTCTCCAGTCACAAAGAGAGACTGCTCTCAAGGCACTCGCACCTGCAGAGCTTGCTTCAGCTTGTGAAAGGTTGTCTGTGGGCACAGGATTGCCAAAAGATGGCCACTTGGTCCATGCATGCTTGCAAGGACAGGCCATCTTCCTCTTTTCAGGGCAAGATGGAAAATTGCAAGTACATGCAATGGAAGAATCTGAGAGCGAGTGGAATCTAGCAGGAAGTAAGCTCTGCCTCATTATTTTGGCCGATTCGGCCGCAGGCAAGGACAACCTAGGCGGTCTGGTTCGTGGCTGGCTTAAGAACCTGACAGATGAAAATTGCACAGCCACACATGTTGTGCCGCAAGGCAACATGACAGTTTCCGGCCTCTTGAAAGTCTTGCGGCAGAACCATGGGCAGGCGCAGCTCCTTCAGAGTGAGCTGGAACATTTCATCAACAAAAAGAAGCCCAACTTCTTGCAGCAGGCAGACTGCATAGAATTGTTGGATGGGTCTGACAGCTTTGGCAAAGCCACCCAATCTGACACCATTTCCTGTCCACCCAATGTCTGGGTTCTTCTTCCTTCCACCAAGGGAACTTACCTTCGCGAGCTCGGAGAATCTGAGTCCTGCGGGCGCTTGCGCTTCGCCGTCCTTGCTTTGGACAGTTCCCAGGTTCGAGCTACAGCTTTCGAAGAGAAGCTTGTCCCCCGCTCCCAGTCACAAGATCTTGTCACGGGCTGTTTGCGTTGGATCTTACGCTTGCAGCACAAAAGCACCCCCCCCGGGTCAGAAGCCGCACCAACTTCCCGGCCACAGGACGCGCCAACTTCCCAAGACCCTGCAAACTTGCGCCTGCGAAGCAAACAAAGCGAGCAACCACCGAAACACCCAGGGAAAACAAACAGGACAATTGATGAGGTCTGCTTTTCTGGGGCTGCAGGGTGCGTGCTTGCAGGTTTACAAGATGGATCTGCTGCTGCTTGCTTAGAAGCAACAGGCAACAGCGCAGCTGCCAGCACAGTCACCAAACATGCAGGACGTATGTTTGGTTCGATTTGTTTGTCAAACCTGGCAATCCGGAACGGGCTGCTGATGTATGCCTTGAATGAAGAAATCCCGTGTGATAACACAGTGCGTTTGCACGATGCGCTTGCCGCGCTCCCCCGCTGCGAACTTTTCAGTGTCAACCAGCTAGGCTTAGAACAATCCATTCACACACAGTCAGCAAAGGCAGCCGCAGCAAGCACAGAAGCCTCCAAACCTGCCAACATTCTGGCACTTAGTAATCTCGACTTTGCTGCCAAAAGATTCTTCACCGGCTTGTCCTCCTACACCCCTCCCTGTGACACCGACCTTTGGAAAGCCAGCAAAGAAACTGGGGTGGCCATTGCTGTTAATGTGAAGACAGCTTGGTACAACTTTCGCCAGTGCATGTTCGGTCGCAAAAGAAGGAGAGATGCCGACTTGGCACAGTTTGGAGGGACAGAGGTGTTGATTCAATTTGGTGACAAAAAGGGTTGGTCGGCCTTGTTGGCTCACATTGAATGAAGAAAAGAAGGCAGGCACGAAATCTGAGGACAACAAGACGTTGCTCCTGCGGTACACCAAAGAGGGGGACGCATGGATGACTGAAGAACTGAAGGTTCCTCAGGCAGTCCAAGACAAGTATATCTCGTTGCCAAACTTGTAAACTGCCAAGCTTTTGCTTCCAAACTTTGGGACCAATCTTGATCACAGGGGGCCAACGAAACCTTGCAATTGGCAAAGGGGTGCAGCAGCAACGAAGAATTGCTGCCAGCAACGGGGGGCCACAGCAAGAAGCAAAAGAAAACAACGCATTTTGCTTTGCCAGCTATTTCAAACCTCGGCGTTCGATTTCCAATACGTGTGTTTTTTTCCGCCACCAGCAAGTCCTGACAGGTGCCAGTGGCATTGGAGGTTCTGGGCTCCAAATCTGCTTTCACACCTGATTCTACACAGTTTTCTTGGAATCTTGGCATCCATATTGCTGCGTAAACACGCCCGTAGTGTGTATGTAGGAGCATATATTCTAATTTACCAATCTTTTGCATGGTGTCAGAAAATTGTCAGACAGTTTGCACGCAGAAAGATTACTTTTCTGAATCAGTTCAACTTCCAGGGCTCATTTCCAGTTTTTTGGCTCTATGCTTAAGAGTCTTCCAGCTACAAGAAACGCCTGTTCACGGTGACGCCAGGAATCCTTGCTTGCTGCCTGGCCGCGGCTTCCGCAAGTGGCATATGCGCGAGGCACCATTACATGAAACGAACATTCAATGCTTGATAAAAGGGCAGATTCATGTAGATGATTGTAGATGCCAGAAAAGAGCTCCCATCGCTTACATGGTAATGCTAAATGAAATTGGTAAGCTAGGGATTCTCTTGCAACTTGGCCAGGACCCTGTAGTTGATGAGCAGCTCAAATTTTTGTGGGGCCAGCTGAGTCACTCTTCAGGAACTCTGTGTTTATGTTTTCCTAAATAAGCATCTTTCTTGCGATGGGTTAGTTGCCTCCACTACTCACTTTTGCTTGCGCGTTTGCAGGTCAACGCCTTTCATGCTGTTCCTGCGGATATGCAAGCCGCGACATTTTCTGAGTGCGAACTGATTTGAGAACGCACACGGTTGATCTTGCTGTGAGAAGAACTGGTTCGAGCAAAGGAAGCAATTTCAAGGTCCTTGGAAATGAACCATCGCGTGCATAGATTTGCTCAATCTGGTTCGGCAACTAGACCCTAGAAATTTCATGACTTCTTCCGGCCTGCTTTGCCTTCGTTGCTGGCGCTTGGCTACTTTTTTGTTTCTTGTCTCGCTCCTAGCTCGTTGCAGTCCTCCAGCACCTCATGAGTAGACAACTGTTTCTAGGCGAGAAGTTTGTCTACGGAACAGCTTACAAGGATGTTCACAGACATAGCTCACAACACATGTTTTGCCCATTGCGTGCAGCTTCGTTTTTGCAAGACAATGATCTCCATGAGATGTTCTCCCACATCAGTGCGAGAAAATTTCAAGCTGGAAGTGTGTCCCCCTAAAATATTTAAATACAAACCAAGTTATGTGAGATGCATTGTCTATGAATTTCTCCGCACCTTTAGTGGAGACTCGTGATCCCACGGTTTCCATTTTTGCTGCCGAAATCGTTTGCAACAGGTCAGCTATGTGATCCGGACTTCTGCCAGAAATGCTTAGGGTAATACAAGGCATGTCTGAGCAAAATTTCTCCAGTGAACCCAGCTGATGGATCGGAATCTCCGAGCGCGCCTCCATGTCATTGATATCTCAGGGGTCAGCACCATGAATCAGCGCCAAGTTCGTGGGGGCGGCCCAGAAGTCACAATATATGTCAGATAGAATGCCAGATACATTGCCGGACATGTTTTCAGAATATGTGTCACATGTCTTGCCTTTGCGTTCACCACATGGGGCGCCACGCAGCCGACATGTTTGACCTCGGCAAAGACCTATCCTACGCGCCCGGATTACGGAAACACGCCGCAAACGTGACTGTGGAAATCCACTATCAAACCGTGGAAATCATGCAGGCCTATATTCCTACCGCACAAGGCGGTGGCGGAAGTTTCAAAGATAGAACACCTATAGGAGAAGTTAGTTGTTGTGAATCGTGGATGGCAGAGCGAACACACTGATGAACCGACAAGTGGTTGGAGGCAGCGCGATGTAGTTGGAATGTCGTTGTAGTTGTAGTTGTAGCTGTGGTTGCAGTTGCAGCTATAGTTGTTGTTGCAGTTGTAGTTCTAGTTGTAGTTGTCGTTGTTGTAGCTATAGTTTTTGTATGTTTTTGTCACATAGTTGAAGTTGTAGGTGTAGTAGGAGTAGGAGTAGAAGTAGGAGTAGGAGTAGGAGTAGAAGTAGTAGTAGTTGTGGTAGTAGTAGTAGTTGTTGTTGTTGTTGTAGTAGTTGTAGTAGTTGTGGTGGTAGTAGTAGTAGTAGTGGTAGTAGTAGTAGTTGTTGTTGTTGTTGTTCTTGTTCTTGTTCTTGTTCTTGTTCTTCGGTTGTGATTCTAGATGTACTTTGGTAGTAGTTGTAGTTGTAGTCTGGTAGTAGTTGTCGTTGTGATTTGGTTGTTGTTTTAGTTGTAGATTGACCTTCTCTCCTCTGACTTTTCTCCTATCTCACTTTTCTCTTCTGTAGCTCTTCCCATCTTGGCTTTTCCATCTGTCCATATTGTCTGAAGTTTGACTTCTAAACTTCCTTTGATTATTCCAGTTCTAATGTAATGACCAATCAGTCCGTTGAATGACTGGAATGGTGCGTTGACCAATTGGAGTGTTCCGGGTAGTTGGAGAGGTCAAGATAGTTTGGACAGTTCAACGTGTTGTGATGGTCGGGGATCGGTTTTGAAGGTTGCAAGAACTTCAGTATGCAGCTGCTTTCAAAGGTTGCGGTATGTTCCAACGGTCGGATACGTTGAAACGCCTCGAATTGTCCAAATGGTTGGATCACCTTCATGTCAAAGACTAGCTGCGTGGAATGCTTGAAATAGGTGATGTCAAGTTCCATTATTTAGACTAATTTGGATCAAGAAGTCCGGATCACATGTCGTGTATGCCCCTGCCAAGGCAGGGACAGATCCTGCGGTGATACCAAATGGTACACAAAAGGATATATGTGAACCCACAAGTCCTGCAAACTCGGCCTAGACAGCAACGTCAGTTCAAGGAAACAAAAGTCTAGTGCAGCTGCTCTCCAGTTTTCGCAGTGGATAAACAATTTGGAAAGACAAGTGGCTACTTTTCGAGAAAAGTAGCTACTTTTCGAGAAAAGTGCTTACTTTTCGACTACTTTTCGAGAAAAGTCTTTTCTACTTTTCGACTTTTCTACTTTTCGGGTTTTCGGGCTCCGCCCCTAAGAATCAACAGCTACTTTTCGACTTTTCGCTTTTTCGCGTCTGCCCCGAACCCCCCCAAACCAAAAAAGTAGGGGGCAACCCCCCTAACCCCCCCAGTTGGCCCCCCCCCCCCGAAAATGGTCATGGGTTCAATTCCCACGGGTGACGCGGTCACGGGCCTCCACATTAGAGGCACACTTTCCATGAGGGAGATGTCCCTGTAGTCCAGCATAATTGGTATGCTTCAGCCTCAATAAAAGTTGCTGCAAGGGGTCTTAAAAAGGGGTTTTAAATAAACCCCTTTTCGTGCATCATTTCACGCAGCACAAGACACAGTGTCATGCAGTCATGCTCTGGATAAAATCATCTTAGACTGCGCAAAAACGTTTTTGGTGTATCATCTTAGGGGCGCAGCATTTTGACACCACTCCTCTCCCACTACACTACCTTTCGTCCGCCTCCGCCTGCTCTCAAGTGTCATATGCAAGCAAAGGTGTTGAAGTCAGAATTGCATATCTGAATTTGGATCCAGGTGCCACCTGCAAAGTCAGCGATGGAGCAGCCTCAGGCGGAAAACAAGAGATGTTGAGTATGGGCCAGAAAATCAGGAATTCTTGGTCTGGTGAACCGGGGTGTTCATATGCTGATGAGGGACGAGGGGACAACGGCATCCAAAGAGCATCCAAGAAGTTTAACATCTCGAGGTCTCGAGAGTTTATTGCCACAATCTGCCACAGTTCTTCGTCCAATGTTGGAACTACGCATCTCTGGTGCTTGCAAGGTAGCACTGCCGGAAGCAAGCTCTGCAGGGACTCCATTTGTGCCAAAGGTGCTGCTGCAATGTGGTGCTTACTTGTTTTGAGGATCTTCTGGGAACTTTCTAGCTGAAAACTGCAGTTTGAACATGTAAATTTGAGTGTACGGTTTGACTTTTTGTTACTTTTTATATTTTTTTCTGGGAAATCTAGAGCAGTGTGTGGTTCACAGACTTGCAAGGCTACCCTCATGAGCAACAAGAGGTATCTCAACATGTCAATTCCATTCAATTCCCAATACTTGTCCGTGGCAGTGCGCCAGATTGACGGATAGCCGCACAGCCAGAAATCATGAATCATAAATGCTTCCACAATGCGTTTGTTGCAAGCATATGTCATATGCAAGCAACGGTGTTGAAGTCAGAGTTGCATATCTGAATTTGGATCCAGGTGCCACCTGCAAAGTCAGCGATGGAGCAGCCTCAGGCGGAAAACAAGAGATGTTAAGTATGGGCCAGAAAATCAGGAATTCTTGGTCTGGTGAACCGGGGTGTTCATATGCTGATGAGGGACGAGGGGACAACGGCATCCAAAGAGCATCCAAGAAGTTTAACATCTCGAGGTCTCGAGAGTTTATTGGCACAATCTGCCACAGTTTTCTTTGTCCAATGTTGGAACTACGCATCTCTGGTGCTTGCAAGGTAGCACTGCCGGAAGCAAGCTCTGCAGTGACTCCATTTGTGCCAAAGGTGCTGCAATGTGGTGCTTACTTGTTTTGAGGATCTTCTGAGAACTTTCTAGCTGAAAACTGCAGTTTGAACATGTAAATTTGAGTGTACGGTTTGAGCAATGTGTGGTTCACAGACTTGCAAGGCTACCCTCATGAGCAACAAGAGGTATCTCAACATGTCAATTCCATTCAATTCCCAATACTTGTCCGTGGCAGTGCGCCAGATTGACGGATAGCCGCACAGCCAGAAATCATGAATCATAAATAATTCCACAATGCGTTGCAAGCATATGTCATATGCAAGCAAAGGTGTTGAAGTCAGAGTTGCACATCTGAATTTGGATCCAGGTGCCACCTGCAAAGTCAGCGATGGAGCAGCCTCAGGCGGAAAACAAGAGATGTTAAGTATGGGCCAGAAAATCAGGAATTCTTGGTCTGGTGAACCGGGGTGTTCATATGCTGATGAGGGACGAGGGGACAACGGCATCCAAAGAGCATCCAAGAAGTTTAACATCTCGATGTCTCGAGAGTTTATTGCCACAATCTGCCACAGTTTTCTTTGTCCAATGTTGGAACTACGCATCTCTGGTGCTTGCAAGGTAGCACTGCCGGGAGCAAGCTCTGCAGTGACTCCATTTGTGCCAAAGGTGCTGCTGCAATGTGGTGCTTACTTGTTTTGAGGATCTTCTGAGAACTTTCTAGCTGAAAACTGCAGTTTGAACATGTAAATTTGAGTGTACGGTTTGACTTTTTGGTACTTTTTGCCATTTTTTCTGGGAATTCTAGAGCAGTGTGTGGTTCACAGACAGGTGCAAGACTACCATCATGAGCAACAAGAGGTATCTCAACATGTCAATTCCATTCAATTCCCAATACTTGTCCGTGGCAGTGCGCCAGATTGACGGATAGCCGCACAGCCAGAAATCATAAATCATAAATGCTTCCACAATGCGTTTGTTGCAAGCATATGTCATATGCAAGCAAAGGTGTTGAAGTCAGAATTGCATATCTGAATTTGGATCCAGGTGCCACCTGCAAAGTCAGCGATGGAGCAGCCACAGGCGGAAAACAAGAGATGTTGAGTATGGGCCAGAAAATCAGGAATTCTTGGTCTGGTGAACCGGGGTGTTCATATGCTGATGAGGGACGAGGGGACAACGGCATCCAAAGAGCATCCAAGAAGTTTAACATCTCGAGGTCTCGAGAGTTTATTGGCACAATCTGCCACAGTTTTCTTTGTCCAATGTTGGAACTACGCATCTCTGGTGCTTGCAAGGTAGCACTGCCGGAAGCAAGCTCTGCAGTGACTCCATTTGTGCCAAAGGTGCTGCTGCAATGTGGTGCTTACTTGTTTTGAGGATCTTCTGGGAACTTTCTAGCTGAAAACTGCAGTTTGAACATGTAATTTTGAGAGAGTACTTTTTGCATTTTTTTCGGAAAATCTAGAACAGTGTGTGGTTCACAGACAGGTGCAAGACTACCATCATGAGCAACAAGAGGTATCTCAACATGTCAATTCCATTCAATTCCCAATACTTGTCCGTGGCAGTGCGCCAGATTGACGGATAGCTGCACAGCCAGAAATCATGAATCATACATAATTCCACAATGCGTTTGTTGCAAGCATATGTCATATGCAAGCAAAGGTGTTGAAGTCAGAATTGCACATCTGAATTTGGATCCAGGTGCCACCTGCAAAGTCAGCGATGGAGCAGCCTCAGGCGGAAAACAAGAGATGTTAAGTATGGGCCAGAAAATCAGGAATTCTTGGTCTGGTGAACCGGGGTGTTCATATGCTGATGAGGGACGAGGGGACAACGGCATCCAAAGAGCATCCAAGAAGTTTAACATCTCGAGGTCTCGAGAGTTTATTGCCACAATCTGCCACAGTTTTCTTTGTCCAATGTTGGAACTACGCATCTCTGGTGCTTGCAAGGTAGCACTGCCGGAAGCAAGCTCTGCAGTGACTCCATTTGTGCCAAAGGTGCTGCAATGTGGTGGTTATATATTTGTTTTCAGGATCTTCTGAGAACTTTCTAGCTGAAAACTGCAGTTTGAACATGTAAATTTGAGTGGACGGTTTGACTTTCTGCATTTTCTGCCGAGAAATCTAGAGCAGTGTGTGTGTGTGTGTGGTTAACAGACAGTTGTAAGACTACCATCATGAGCACAAAGAGGTGTCTCGACATGTCAAGTCCATTCCATTCCCAATACTTGTCCAGTCGCAGTGCACCAGAAAGAGGCATAGCCTAGCCATAGCCGCACAGCCAGAAATCATGAATCATACATAATTCCACGATGCGTTTGAGGCAAGCATATGCAAGCAAAGGTGTTGAAGTCAGAATTGCATATCTGAATTTGGATCCAGGTGCCACCTGCAAAGTCAGCGATGGAGCAGCCTCAGGCGGAAAACAAGAGATGTTAAGTATGGGCCAGAAAATCAGGAATTCTTGGTCTGGTGAACCGGGGTGTTCATATGCTGATGAGGGACGAGGGGACAACGGCATCCAAAGAGCATCCAAGAAGTTTAACATCTCGAGGTCTCGAGAATTGCCACAATCTGCCACAGTTCTTCGTCCAATGTTGGAACTACGCATCTCTGGTGCTTGCAAGGTAGCACTGCCGGAAGCAAGCTCTGCAGTGACTCCATCAGTGCCAAAGGCTGTGATTGCCTTTCTCGGATGGTCGGAAGTTATACCTTGAACCTGGCTTGCCTGTAAGATTTCTTGCTTTGAGAACCTCGGATTTTGATGACTTGTGATTTTTTTTCATGGTTCTCCAAACATAAGGGCCTACATTTCTAAAGCAGAGACCAGCTGAACTTGCAGTTTATCAAGAGATGAGAACGTGTCCTTTGGGGTTGCAGCTGAGAGCTCGACATGATTCAGGCGCCGCCCAAGTCGACCATGGAACAGCCAAAGGTGACGGTGCAGATTCTTGAGGACATCGGGTTATTTGATGAATCGATTGTTAATGACGAGTATTCCATACGATGCAAAGCTTGGAGCTTCGTCCTTTCATCACCTTCGTCGTTGATGTCGAATTTCAAGGACTCGGATTCTTCTAGCAGTTCCGAACTTGAGGTTGGGCAGCAATGCAAAGCCGTGATGTTCAGTATTTGAGTGACATTTCAAAGCGAGAGCAATTGGTGGTCCTGGATACTTGTACGCCCACGTGCGATTGCGTTTCAACAATTGCGTTGTGGGGAAAATTTAGAGTTGCCAGTCGACAGAATGGACAGGATAAAACGCCGCCAAGCGCGTCAACAGTGCAGGCATTGAATAGCCGCAGAATGCTGCATGTCCTTTCAATACATCTTGTCAAGATTATTGTCCTGATGACCATTTGACACTTGTTCCTTTACATCGTTGTCTCTGCAGCTTGAAAGAGTCTTCAAATACCATTGTTAGGGTGCCTCTCAATTTGGTGCGTGGATCTCTTGCACCCAAATGTTCAAACATCGCGGGCCATGCATAACATTCCGACATTCAAAATTTTGAGGCCAGTCATGTCGCCCAGCCTGTCACATCGAGCAGTAGTTGCACCTTGGATGAAGTAGACAGCAAGTATCAGGAAGCTCTGTGTGATTCCAAACACTGTATTGCTGAATCATCACCTATAGGTTGACTTGTTTGGTACATCGCGGAAGCAGAATCGCTGTGTAAGAAAGCAATAGGCAAGTTTAATAAGTGTTTGTTTTTCCGCAAGCATCCTGCTGCGCATGATGCACATATTGAGTGCATCCAGTTTGAAACATCAAAGGCTTGACAGTGGGCACTGAACGGCCACCTGTCTCCGTCTCAGACCAACCTGGGAGGGATTCAGGAGTTTCAAGGTGAGTAAATACTCAGATGTGACTTTGGACATCTTTTGACCATTTTGACCATTGATCATTGCTTTGGAGTCTGATACGTGTTTGATACGTTTGCTGAGCGTTTGCTGGGTTGCATCTTGCGCCTCAAGGGCCTGATGAGCCTTGGTTCTGAGTCAGGAATTGGACCATCCAAGCCTTGAAGTCGTTGACCAGGCGAAAACTTCAGACCTGAGGGAGTCATACTGGTAAGAGCAAATATTGCCAGGCAAAACAGTGAGAGGTGAATAGTCTACAATGTCTACAAATATTGATCGATATGCATTGCTAAGGCAGGTAGTGTGCTCAGACATACACAATTTTTGCACAATACAGCAATACACATCATTTCCAGGCGGATGTCCCAACCAAAGTGCATCCCGAGGAAGTGAGGCCGGGGGCCGGGGCCAACGGGGCAAACTCAGCTGGGGCGCACTGTTGGCACTGTGGCTATGTCAGCAGTGTCAGCATTCGAGTTGAAAGTGTCTGATTTTCGAAGACATCATTATCATTCCCGCAGGGCAAAAGCTGCATCATTGCAGAAACCGGAGGCAGGGCATGGCAGGGCATGGCAGGGCAGTCAATGAGCCAGGAGTCGCTGAGTAACTTGACAAGTTTCTGCATGACGAGATGCCGTCGGGATTTTCTTCCTCACATCTCTTCACAACTTCGGGGTGGTTTTGTGAAGCGCCAAGCATGATGAAAGTCATGATGAAAGTCATGGCAAACCCGGCTCGAATGTTTGCAGGTCGAGACAGAGCGCACAGAGCGCCAGTCCCTTAGAGTTGATGCATTTGAAGATGCTGAAAGAAGTTGAAGCCCGGAGAGACGTGTAGATGTGCCGCCGATGCCGCCGATGCAGCCGATGCCATGTTTGTACTCAGGTGAGTGCATTGTAGACCTCGAGCGTGGTGCTGTCTCCGAGAAGTGGGGCTTCCAATGGGATCGCGAGGCACGCAGTCATTCGAACTTTTCAAAGGCTGAAGGTGATGTGAGTTGCTTGTGAAAGCAAGTCTTGGAACAACACATTAACGGATCATTAACGATTGGTATACGATTGGTCAAGCTGAAGCTGTTTCTATCTGCAAAGTTGAGACCTGCAGCACATGAGACTCTGGGACTCTGCAACGGTGCAGTGACATTTGATGTATTTTGATGTCATCTCCAGGCCATGGACCGACAGCAGCAACGGGTGATCAGTGCCGTCCAGAGCCCAGATTTTTCCGAAAAGTGTCGTCCAGAGCCCAGTTCATTTCTGCATGGCCTGCATTTCCCAGGTCGCTCCAAACTCACTCGCTGAAGATTGGAATCGCCGCTTTCCGGGCCGAGCGGTTCGCAAAGGATACCGCTTGGTGAAGGTGCCTCGGCCGCGATTTGAGCACGGCTACAACAGCTACACAAGATGCTACAAGATGCTACAAGATGCTACAAGATGCTACACCAAATCCAAAGCTAAGCCCAAAATGTGCATTCAAACAGCCATGCGAATCAGGGAAGATCCATGTTGAATGCTGAGTCGTGTTGGGAGAGATAGAGAGATGTTGGGAAAAATGCTTCTTGTAGGTGGGAATACGCCATGGAGATTGTCACTGTATGTCGAATCCCAGGTGAACGGCGTGGAAGACTACGGCGGAATCGCAGCCGAGCTCAAGTTGAGCCCTGAGTTGGTTTGATTGTGTGCGCACTAGCGCGCAAATATATCCAAATATGCCCAACTTAAGCTGAGCAACAGGAAATCCAGTTTTTGATTTTTTTGGGCTTTGTTGATTTCAGCTCAGGAAAAAGCAGATCACCTGTCATTTCGAGGCGCAATGTGCAGTGATAAGATCATCAGTGTCGTCCTGTCAAATTGCTTGGAAGGCTGGCCACTGACGGTGTCCCGTGCCTTCAAAGCTTCCACCTGAGTAAATTGAGCTCGGTGCCATGTGTCACGCGGAAAAGCCCGACATTCGACATTCGAGCGTATTCAGATGCCATGCGCTGTTGCCACTGCCAGCGTTGCACATCCCATGACTTCGATGCTGTTGGCCCCGACAGCAGATTCATGTTTGAATGTGGTACCAGTTCTGGCATGGCTTCCCACAACGGTTACTTTTGATGCAGTGTGGCTAGCAGAATGGGACCATAGACCTGAAGTCTGATGACCAGTGCACATACGAAATCAAGTCCTGTTCACCGGCTCTCGGGCTGGGAATGCTCAGCTTGACGGCAACGATCATGTCATGTCACTGTAGGTCCCATGCAGTGGAATCATGGAGGAAGGCAACAATTTTTTTTGTGACCGATGTCGGGTTCAACCACTCCATGTCTTTAGTGCAGAAGCATCAATCTGAAAGGCGTGGTTTTAATCTAGAACCGATCTTGATTTAGCATTTCTTGCCCAACGCCACTTGCAACAGCCATGAATTCGAGCGTGGAAGTGTTCATTTAGGCAACGGTCGCAATGGTTCACATGATTGTTTGTGCCGCTGAATAGGGATGATGTGCGTTTCTTCAAAAATGATGTGGCAACGGTTGATTATATCTTCTGTTAATTATGTTGAGAGGGTGGGGGATAGCTTTGACTTCCATCATTGTTGTATACAAAGATCTAGGTATGTGAGGTGCTTTGATCGTTGCGACTATGACAGGACTATGCCGCAGCCTGGAACACTGAAAAGCCGTTTTCAGTGAACTCCCGCGGATACTGTTGCTAGGCGCATCTGTGGGTGTGGTGAGTTGAAAGCTGGTTGTTCAAATTTGCTGCCATCAAAGCTGCTTTGCGGGCTTATCCATTCTGTAGCATGTTCTTGTTCTTGTCATACCACACATCTTTTTGTCGCATGTTTGTGCTTGTTCTTCGTCTTGTTGTTCTTGTTGTTGTTGTTCTTGTTGTTCTTGCAACACAGCTTATTTAAGGGCTTACGCCCGACAGCCGGCCAGGGGCCCACTTGAGGGTAAAGGATCCTAAATAGATTATAGAATGGGCTAGCGCCCGGGTGCCGCCGATCCCCCTTCGAGGGGAGGGGGGCAAGTGCTGCGCAACGGATTTCGGTTGACATGATTGTAGCTTATCTATACTGACGTACTATGACGTACTATCATTCTAATCCCGGAATTTTCCTTATGCTTAGCCAGTCCAGTGGCTACACTTTAAACATTGTTCGATGATTCAACCACCCCGATCATTGACTGGCTTCACGTGCACACTAAGTTCAATGTCCGCACACCGCCGCTGCAGCCACAGTCGGAAAGTTGCTTTGCTAATGGAAGGGATGATTGATCGTAGATGCAGGCTGGAATATTCATTCCAAAGTGCTCAACTTCATCAAAGATATTGACCGTATTTCCAGGTATGTCATATCTGAAAAGTTAACACAGAGTATGTCCAGCAAATCTTGCACGATTGCGTTTTAAGCGTTTGACGCCTGGCAAACGGCAGGCTTGAACGCCCATAAGAAGCCATTGATGTGGCCTTGAGGTAGCTTTTGCCTGCGCGGTTGGGCGTTCCAAGATGCTTTTCAAGCGTTTGAAGCGTTTAAAGGCTGGCAAACGGCAGGCTTGAACGCCCATAAGAAGCCATTGATCTGGCCTTGGGGTGCCTGTTGCCTGCGGGGTTGGGCGTGCCAAGAAGATTTTTAAGCGTTTTAAGGGTTTTAAGGGTTTAACGCCTGGCAAACGGCAGGCTTGAACGCCCATAAGAAGCCATTGATCTGGCCTTGGGGTGCCTGTTGCCTGGCAAACTGCAGGCTTGAACGCCCATAAGAAGCCATTGATCTGGCCTTGGGGTGCCTGTTGCCTGCGGGGTTGGGCGTGCCAAGAAGATTTTTAAGCGTTTTAAGGGTTTTAAGGCTGGCAGACGGCAGGCTTGAACGCTCATCAGAAGCCATTGATCTGGCCTTGGGGTGCCTGTTGCCTGCCGGGTTGGGCATGCCAAGAAGATGTTTAAGCGCTTTAAGGGTTTTAAGGGTTTAATGCCTGGCAAACGGCAGGCTTGAACGCCCATAAGAAGCCATTGATGTGGCCTTGGGGTAGCTTGTGCCTGCGGGCTTGGGCGTGGCAAGACGATTTGTAAGCGTTTTGAGCGTCGAAAGGCTGGCAAACTGCAGGCTTGAACGCCCATAAGAAGCCATTGATCTGGCCTTGGGGTGCCTGTTGCCTGCGGGGTTGGGCGTGCCAAGAAGATTTTTGAGCGTTTTAAGGGTTTTAAGGGTTTAACGCCTGGCAAACGGCAGGCTTGAACGCCCATAAGAAGCCATTGATGTGGCCTTGGGGTAGCTTGTGCCTGCGGGTTTGGGCGTGCCAAGAGGCTTTTTAAGCGTTTGAAGCGTTTGAAGGCTGGCAAACGGCAGGCTTGAACGCCCATAAGAAGCCATTGATCTTGCCTTGAGGTGCCTGTCGCCTGCGGGGTTGGGCGTGCCAAGAAGATTTTTAAGCGTTTTCAGAGTTTAACGCCTGGCAAACGGCAGGCTTGAACGCCCATAAGAAGCCATTGATGTGGCCTTGGGGTAGCTTGTGCCTGCGGGTCTGGGTGTGCCAAGAGGATTTTTAAGCGTTTTAAGCGTTGAAAGGCTGGCAAAGAGGACCTATACTTTCAATAGCTTGACCCTCGATGTCATCGGCTCGAAAGCTATTGAATGAGGACCTGCTGCTTCAGAAATATATTCCTTATGCTTTTTTGATCCTGTTCATGGAATCATGGGAGCAAGTGGGGAAGGCTTGTTCCCGAAAGCTCCTGCGAAGAGTTTTTCCTAAAGAATTGCTGCCAATTTCACCTTTCCACTTCCTGAAAAAGCGCCTCTGCGTAAAGACTTCTCTGTGTAAAAGCTTCTGTGTGTAAAAGCTTCTGCGTGTAAAAACTTCTCTGTGTAAAAGCTTCTCTGTGTAAAGACTTCTCTGTGCAAAATCTTTTGTGTGTCAAAGCTTCTGCGAGTGAAAGCTTCTCTGTGTAAAGATTTCTCTGTGTAAAAACTGCTGTGTGTAAACACGCCTGTGTGTAAAAACTTCTCTAGGTAAAGGTTTCTCTGTGTAAAAACTTCTGTGTGTGAAAGCTTCATTGTGTAAAAGCCCTGTGTGTAAAGACTTCTCTGTGGGAAAGTTTCTGCGTGCAAACGCGCCTGTGTGTTAAAGCTCTCTGTGTAAAGACTTCTTTGCGCAACAGCGTCTGTGTGTAACAGCTTCTGTGAGTAAACGCGCCTTTGTGTGTAAAAAATCCTCTGTGTAAAGGTTTCT
>CAMXCT020002590.1:45000-94170 GCA_947184155.2 Cladocopium goreaui
CCTGTAAGATCAACTGCCAAGAGCATCTAAGGTTCTTAACGACCAGGTAATAGAAAATGAGTTTGGGATATGTTGGGAAAGTATACATTCAAAAGGCATAAATCAAATTCCCTGCCACTTTGGGAAATCTCAACATGTTCCAACTGAATCAACACCGTTCAACACCCATTCTGCAACTGACACCATGACACCAGGTGCGCTAAATGAGTTGATCCAGAGGTGCCTCAGCTTCGGGCCCTGGGAATCCTTCAGCTAGCTTTCAGCTTCGGTACTATTCGATGTCAGGAACAAATAAACTTGGTAAAGAATGAAAGAGCGTGAAAGAATTGTTTAAAAATCTAAAGACCATGTGTCATTCAAAGGCACATAATGATCATAGTGATCACAATGATCATGATGATGGTCGTGCTTTGGAGGTCACACAATTGAATATCCAGCCATTGCAGAAGAAAAGTCAGCAAATTCGTTGGTGTTGCGTTGGAACCGTGACTTGGTATATTCCTTTGCATTTTCCAACAATGAAATTGTTTGAGTTTGCTGCAAGCCTGGCATGGCAGCATCCACTTCAGCAGCAAATTCGAGGGTAGAATATCAGTTCGACGAAGTGACTCAGCAGTGTGTGTGTGTGTGCGTTTTTGCGGGTTTACAAGGAGGAACTGATGAAAGATTTGATTTTGCCTCGGGGCTTCTTTTGGCCGTGATGATTTTGTGATGTTTGAACCAAGCGCTACATGAAACTGGTGTGTCTACAGGACCAAGCTTAGTCATAGTGTAATTTAGTCAAGCTCAAGGGACTACATTCTCTGCTTCCATGTTACCTTTACAGATTCAGTAGCCAACCATATCTTTTGATGTTTTAGGTTATGAAATTGCTGCTGACCAAACAAAGAGTGCTGCGAAACAAATCTTCGAAATTCTATCAATGACAGACACACTTCAGGTATCTTCAGGGCCTTAAATCATTGCAGAACCAGAATCTCCTTCCGGTGAGGATCCGCCAGCCATGGTTTGGCGTGATGCGCAAATTCCGGAAGTTTACAGGGGCCTCATCGTCGGCAAAGGTGCCGACAAGTTGAAGGAATTGCAGGTTGAATTCAATGTATGGATCCAAGTTCCTCGTGGCAAAAAGGAGGGCCCGGTGATGGTGGAGGGCGCAAAGGCAGATGTTGAAGCATGCATTGGAAAGATGCATTCAAAGATTGAGAACCATTCTCGCAGTGCGCAAAGGACGCATTCAAAGGGGAAGGGTGGCAAAGGTGGCAAAGGCAAGGGCAAGGCAAAGTCCCAGTCTCCGACGGCTCCGACATGTTTCCTTTGCAACACTGAAGTGTCGAGCCTTAGTCAAGCTGCACAGCACTTACGGGGTCAGAAGCACCGTATGAACGTTGTGGAGGAAAGGCCTGAGTTTGCCGAGCGTTTTGAACGTGAACATTTTGGTTTGGCAGACCTGGAAGAAGTGCTCTTAGAGCCTGAGATTGCAGAGTTCCATCGGGAGCTGAACTTCAAAGTGGATGAGATTCTTTCTGCCATCCCTGCGATGCAGCTAAAGGCAGAAAAATTGGAAGAAGTCAATGATGAGATTGCTATGCTCATTGAAGATCCGAACTGGTTGCAGATCAAATCCAGAGTGGTAGTCCACTGGGATGATACCAGGAAGGAAGGTTGTAAAATTCACAAGCTGACCAAAGCTCCGTACCTTCGAGAGATGTTGGAACGCTGCAGCCTCAAAGAGCCTCCACGGGTCAAGATCCCGGCATTACCGGCACCACTTCCACAGGTTAAGCCTATGTCCTTCGCAAGTAACAGCCTCACGGCAGCTCATAAATACCCTGCAGCACCAGGGTCATGCCGTTTGGGCATTGTTATTATGGAAATGCTCGGCATCGATCTGTCAAACTATGACTTTGTTTGTGGGACCTCGTTCATAAAGGCGCTTGCTGGTGATAACGATAGAATTAGGGATACCTATTACATCCAACACTTCGGTGAGACAGCCTGCGTGCTTCATGTTCCTACGGGTTTTCACGGTCAGAACGATGCTGGGCATGCTGTCGAGATGCTGCTTTGTGGAGACCCATTGCCAGGTGCAACAGCCAAGACTGGACAGCACATGGAAGTGGTGAACGTAAATTTGGTCATGTTTCACCACTTATATCCATTTATCGAAGGAAGTTTAGAAGTCAAACTTCCGACAATATGGACAGATGAAAAGCAGAGCAGGGCAGAGGCAGACAGAGGAGAAAGATTAGAAGAGAGAAGAGTAGAAGAGAAAGAGTCAGGAGAAAGAAGATGCAGATGCGCGAAAAGGTAGGAAAGTCGCGAAACACTGTGTTTTTCCAATGATTTGTGGCTCCGGAGGGTCAAAAAGTAGGCTCGCTAAAGCGGCGGGTGCGGAGCCAGCTGGCCAGATGAGAGATGACAAATTGCACGCCGTTGTGGCGCGAAGCACATTTCGAAGTCAAAATGTACAAAACACTTCAGCGTCGGACCACTTTTGGAAGTTGAGATGTCAAAAAAGTGCACGCCGTTGTGGCGCGAAGCACATTTCGAAGTCAAAATGTACAAAGCACTTCAGCGTCGGACCACTTTTGGAAGTTGCGATGTCAAAAAAGCGCATGCCGTTGTGGTGCGAAGCACATTTCCAAGTCAAAATGTACAAAGCACTTCAGCCTCGGACCGCTTTTGGAAGTTGAGATGTCGAAAAAGTGCACGCCGTTGTGGCGCGAAGCACATTTCCAAGTCAAAATGTACAAAGCACTTCAGCCTCGGACCACTTTTGGACGTTGAGATGTCGAAAAAGTGCACGCCGTTGTGGCGCGAAGCACGGTTCCAGGTCAAAATGTATAAAGCACACCAGCTTCGGAGCACTTTTAAAGTTGAGATGTCGAAAAAGTGCAGCTGTTGTGGCGCGAAGCACATTTCGAAGTGAAAATGTACAAAACACCACATGTTTCGCGCCACTTTTTGGAGGTGCAGATGTCGTTTTGCGTGGCAGGCGGAAAGGATTGTGCACCTTGTCAAAAGTGAGCAAAACGTGAGGGTTTTGTTGCATTTCCAGAAACGATGGCTTGCGTGGGGCATTTGAAGAGGATCTTCAAAGATGCATTTCGCGTGGCAGGTGCAGTACAAAAGACATGTTCATCAGAGATGTTCGGAGGTCAGGGCGCTCATTTCCTGAGAGGGGTTGCATTTTGGAGTATCAGATCTTCAGGTTTGCTGAGATGATTTTGCGTGACAGGTGCAGCACTTCGTATGACCTGGCATCAATTTTTCTTAGCAGGCGCAGTACTTTACACAGGTGGAGTGGAAAAATCGCAAAACGCATTGGTACGAGGCCGTCAGCCCTGCACTCAGCTTTCCATTCTTGAAGGAAGTCTCGCAGAATTGCTTTGTTTTTGACGTTGTTAAGTTCAAACATTGAGGAAGTCTCGCAGAACTGCTGCGGTTTTAGACGTTGTTAGGTTGAAAAATAAAAGAAGCGTCGCAGAATTGTTCCCCACAACTTTGTGTGGGGTTCTTGTTTTTGATTCTGTATCCCGGGCTCCTCCGCCTCCCGCCGCCCGCCTGCCTCCACCTCCACACATGTCACATACCATAACTACATACACACACAAATTTAACATACAACAATTTCGCATACACAAATTTAACATACAATAGCTTCACACACAACTTTCTCACATACCAATCTCTCACATACAATAACTTCACACTCACATACCATAGCTTCACACACACACAAGTTTAACATACAATAACTTCACACACACACTCACACAAACACACAACTTTGTCACATACCATCTCTCACATACCATAACTTCACACACACAAATTTAACATACAATAACTTCATACACACTCACACACACAACTTTGTCACATACCATCTCTCACATACAATAACTTCACACACACAAACTGAACATACCATAACTTCACACACACTCCGCACACACAACTTTGTCACATACCATCTCTCACATACAATAACTTCACAAGGCGTGGCACTTATGGCATTGGGTGGCGCCGGGGCACTTTGCGTGGCAGGCGTGGCACTTCGTGACATCCACCTTCGTTTCACGTGGCAGGCGTGGCACAATCTGACATCCACGGTCGTTTTGCGTGGCAGGCGTGGCACTCATGGCATTGGGTGGCGCGCTTGGGCCCGGATTTGTCGCCTGTGACGCCGCGGCACTTTGCGTGGCAGGCGTGGCACTTGGTGACATCCACCTTCGTTTCACGTGGCAGCTGTGGCACAAACTCACATCCCCGGTCGTTTTGCGTGGCAGGCGTGGCACTTATGGCATTGGGTGGCGCCCTTGGGCCCGGATTTGTCGCCCGTGACGCCGCGGCACTTTGCGTGGCAGGCGTGGCACTTGGTGACATCCACCTTCGTTTCACGTGGCAGGCGTGGCACAATCTGACATCCACGGTCGTTTTGCGTGGCAGGCGTGGCACTTATGGTGCTGGGTGGCGCGCATTTGTCGCCTGTGACGCCGCGGCACGGCGTGGCACTTGGTGACATCCACCTTCGTCTCACGTGGCAGCTTTGGCACAAACTCACATCCACGGTCGTTTTGCGTGGAAGGCGTGGCACTCATGGCATTGGGTGGCGCGCTTGGGCCCGGATTTGTCGCCTGTGACGCCGCGGCACTTTGCGTGGCAGGCGTGGCACTTGGTGACATCCATTTTCGTTTCACGTGGCCGGTGTGGCGCAAACTCACATCCACCTTCGTTTTGCATGGCAGGCGTGGCACTTATGGCATTGGGTGGCGCCCTTGAGCCCGGTTTTGTCGCCCGTGATGCCGCGGCTGCCTATGTGGCAGGCGTGGCACTTGGTGACATCCACCATCATTTCACGTGGCAGGCGTGGCACAAACTCACATAAACATGTTTACCTCGCTGCGTCTCCGGCCTGTTTTGGTCTCAAATGCATGTTTCGTTTGCAAGCATGTTTACCTAGCTGCTTCTCCGGCCTGTTTTGGTATCAAATTCATGTTTCGTTTGCAAGCATGTTTACCTAGCTGCGTCTCCGGCCTGTTTTGGTATCAAATTCATGTTTCGTCTGCTGGCATGGTTGGCGTGCTCGCCGCAAGAAGGACGGCAAAACGTTCAACGGACCGCTGCGTGCGACTCTTGCCTGTTTTGGCATGTTTGCTTTCTGACATGTTTAATAGCTTTCTTCTTTTGGCTTCTTTCATTTCCAGTCACATTTGCGGCCAGGTGGTTGTCTTCGTTGTGGTCGCTACGACAGGCAGGGCCCAACTGCGCCTGGAGCAACACTGTGCAACGCAGACATAACAATGGCGTGAAGTTTTTTGCATGCAGAGTCTCATGTTTGCTTTCTGACATGTTTAATAGCTTTCTTCTTTTGGCTTCTTTCATTTCCAGTCACATTTGCGGCCAGGTGGTTGTCTTCGTTCTGGTCGCTACGACAGGCAGGGCCCAACTGCGCCTGGAGCAACACTGTGCAACGCAGATATAACAATGGCGTGAAGTTTTTTGCATGCAGAGTCTCATTATGTTGTTCTGTCTTAGTCGCTTTGGCCCAACTAGAAGTTGTGGACACCAGCTCTAACACGCATACCGAAGCAATGACATAGTCAGTCAAGTGAAGCCTAACGCATTCAAGGATGCGGTCATCGGATCTTCTCTTGCTGCTCTGGTCGTTTTGGCCCAACGTGGAAAGAAACGACCGGAGCTGCGTATTTCTGCTTTGGTGATGTTGGCCCAACGTGGAAAGAGGTCACCGAAGCAGACATTGCAGCGCATAGTGCTACCACCACTACAACCACAATTACAACAACTAGTCAGTCATGTTAGATTGGTTCTTTCCATTGGTTTTGTGAAGCTATGGCGGTGCAACAACTTGCTAATGGTTGGCGTGCTCGCCGCAAGAAGGACGGCAAGACGTTCAACGGACCGCTGCGTGCGACTCTTGCCTGTTGTGGCATGTTTGCTTTCTGACATGTTTAATAGCTTTCTTCTTTTGGCGTGTTTCATTTCCAGTCACATTTGCGGCCAGGTGGTTGTCTTCGTTCTGGTCGCTACGACAGGCAGGGCCCAACTGCGCCTGGAGCAACACTGTGCAACGCAGACATAACAATGGCGTGAAGTGTTTTTGCATGCAAACTTTCATTATGTTGTTCTGTCTTAGTCGCTTTGGCCCAACTAGAAGTTGTGGACACCAGCTCTAACACGCATACCGAAGCAATGACATAGTCAGTCAAGTGAAGCCTAACGCATTCAAAGATGCGGTCATTGGATCATCTCTTGCTGCTCTGGTCGTTTTGGCCCAACGTGGAAAGAAACGACCGGAGCTGCGTATTTCTGCTTTGGTGATGCTGGCCCAACGTGGAAAGAGGTCACCGAAGCAGACATTGCAGCGCATAGTGTTACCACCACTACAACCACAATTGCAACAACTGGTCAGTCATGTTAGATTGGTTATTTCCATTGGTTTTGTGCAGCTATGGCGGTGCAACAGCTTGCTAATGGTTGGCGTGCTCGCCGCAAGAAGGACGGCAAGACGTTCAACGGACCGCTGCGTGCGACTCTTGCCTGTTGTGGCATGTTTGCTTTCTGACATGTTTAATAGCTTTCTTCTTTCGGCTTGTTTCATTTCCAGTCACATTTGCGGCCAGGTGGTTGTCTTCGTTGTGGTCGCTACGACAGGCAGGGCCCAACTGCGCCTGGAGCAACACTGTGCAACGCAGACATAACAATGGCGTGAAGTTTTTTGCATGCAGAGTCTCATTATGTTGTTCTGTCTTAGTCGCTTTGGCCCAACTAGACGTTGTGGACACCAGCTCTAACACGCATACCGAAGCAATGACATAGTCAGCCAAGTGAAGCCTAACGCATTCAAAGATGCGGTCATTGGATCATCTCTTGCTGCTCTGGTCGTTTTGGCCCAACGTGGAAAGAAACGACCGGAGCTGCGTATTTCTGCTTTGGTGATGTTGGCCCAACGTGGAAAGAGGTCACCGAAGCAGACATTGCAGCGCATAGTGTTACCACCACTACAGCCACAATTGCAACAACTAGTCAGTCATGTTAGATTGGTTCTTTCCATTGGTTTTGTGAAGCTCTTGCTGCTCTGGTCGTTTTGGCCCAACGTGGAAAGAAACGACCGGAGCTGCGTATTTCTGCTTTGGTGATTTTGGCCCAACGTGGAAAGAGGTCACCGAAGCAGACATTGCAGCGCATAGTGTTACCACCACTACAACCACAATTACAACAACTAGTCAGTCATGTTACCAGTAGTACCGCACAAGGCGGTGGCGGAAGTTTCAAAAATAGGAAACCTATAGGAGAGGTTGGTTGTTGTGAATCAGGGATGGCAGAGCGAATCCACTGATGGACCGAAAGGTGCTTGAGGTCTCCTTTCTTTCGCTCTCTTTCTCTGACTATCTACCTACCTATCTATCTTCTATGTATCTGTCTATCTATCGATCTATCTCTCTCTCTCTCTCTTTCATCTGTCTATCTGTCTAGCTGTCTACCTGTCTATCTGTCTATCTGTCTATTTATCTGTCTATCTATCTATCTCTCTCTCTCTCTCTCGCTTTCATCTGTCTATCTGTCTAGCTGTCTACCTGTCTATCTATCTGTCTGTCTGTCTGTCTATCTGTCTACCTGTCTATCTGTGGTGCAGTGTCATTCAGTGTAATGTAGTGTAGTGTAGTGGAGCGCAGTGGAATGTAGTAAAGTGTAGTGTATAGTGTAATTTAGTGTAGTGGAGTGTAGTGGAAGGTAGTGTAGTGTAATGTAGTCCAGTGGAGTGTAGTGTAGTGTAATGTAGTGTAGTGTAATTGAGTGTAGTGGAGTGTAGTTGTGTAGCTGTAGTTGTAGTGTAGTGGAGTGTAGTGTAGAGTAATGTAGCGAAGTGTAGTGGAAGGTAGTGTAGTGTAGCGTAATGTAGTGTAGTGGAGTGTAGTGTAATGTAGTGTAGTGTAGTGTAATTTAGTGTAGTGGAGTGTAGTGTAATTTAGTGTAGTGGAGTGTAGTGGAGTGTAGTGCAGTGTAGTGTAATGTAGTGTAGTGGAGTGTAGTGTAGTGTAATGTAGTGTAGTGTAGTGTAATTTAGTGTAGTGGAGTCTAGTGGAGTGTAGTTGTGTAGTTGTAGGTGTATTTGTAGTGTAGCGGAGTGTAGTGTAGTGTAATGTAGTGAAGTGTAGTGGAAGGTAGCGTAGTGTCGCGTAGTGTAGTGTAATGTAGTGTAGTCTAGTGGAGTGTAGTGGAGTGTAGTTGTGTAGTTGTAGTGGAGTGTAGTGTAGTGTAATGTAGTGAAGTGTAGTGGAAGGTAGTGTAGTGTAGTGTAATGTAGTGCAGTGTAGTGTAGTGTAATTGAGCGTAGTGTAGTGTAATGTAGTGTACTGGAGTGTAGTGGAGTGTAGTGGTGTGTAGTTGTGTAGTTGTAGTTGTAGTGTTGTGGAGTGTAGTGTAGTGTAGTGGAGTGTAGTGTAGTGTAATGTAGTGTAGTGTAGTGAAGCGAAGCGAAGCGACATCTGAACCTCCAAAAGTGGTCCGAACCCCTAGTGTTTTTAACATTTTGACTTGGAAATGTGCTTCGCGCCACAGCGGCGTGCACTTTTTCAACATCCGAACCTCCAAAAGTGGCGCGAACATGTGGTGTTTTGTACATTTTGACTTGGAAATGTGCTTCGCGCCACAACGGCGTGCACTTTTTCGACATCTCAACTTCCAAAAGTGGTCCGAGAATGGTGTGTTTTGTACATTTTGACTTGGAAATGTGCTTCGCGCCACAACGGCGTGCTTTTTCGACATTGCTACTTCCAAAAGCGGTCCGATGCTGAGGTGTTTTGTACATTTTGACTTCGAAATGTGATTCGCGCCACAATGGCGTACACTTTTTCGACATCTCAACTGCCAAAAGTGGTCCGGACCTGGTGTGTTTTGTGCATCTTCACTTCGAAATGTGCTTCGCGCCACAACGGCGTGCAATTTTTCATCTCTCATCTGGCCAGCTGGCTCCGCACCCGCCGCTTTAGCGAGCCTACTTTTCGACCCTCCGGAGCCCCAAATCATTGGAAAAACACAGTGTTTCGCAACTTTCCTACGCTTTCGCGCACCTGCATCTTCTTTCTTCTTACTCTTTATCTTCTACTCTTCTTTCTTCTAATCTTTCTCTTCTCTCTGCCTCTTCCCTACTCTGCTTTTCATCTGTCCATACTGTCGGAAGTTTGACTTCTAAACTTCCTTCGATTAGATTGGTTATTTCCATTGGTTTTGTGCAGCTATGGCGGTGCAACAACTTGCTAATGGTTGGCGTGCTCGCCGCAAGAAGGACGGCAAGACGTTCAACGGACCGCTGCGTGCGACTCTTGCCTGTTTTGGCATGTTTGCTTTCTGACATGTTTAATAGCTTTCTTCTTTTGGCTTGTTTCATTTCCAGTCACATTTGCGGCCAGGTGGTTGTCTTCGTTGTGGTCGCTACGACAGGCAGGGCCCAACTGCGCCTGGAGCAACATTGTGCAACGCAGACATAACAATGGCGTGAAGTTTTTTGCATGCAGAGTCTCATTATGTTGTTCTGTCTTAGTCGCTTTGGCCCAACTAGAAGTTGTGGACACCAGCTCTAACACGCATACCGAAGCAATGACATAGTCAGTCAAGTGAAGCCTAACGCATTCAAAGATGCCTGGCGAACCGACACCTATGTGAATGTTCGCGACGCCTGTGTGTTTCTGAACTTTGTGGTTGCTTGACATCTTTGGAAAAACCTGCGCAGTTAGCGTCATAACCATGGTGCTTGCCGCTGTGACTGTGTCGTGCCTTGACAGGCATGCGCTGTGTACTTGTCTTCCATAGTTGCATTGACAACCAGCTACATTCGTGTTCTAAAGTTTTGCGGCCAGGTACCTTTCCTCTATGTCATCATCGTCGGATTCGTGGTTGCAGGACAGGCGCGGCTGTCACACGCACAGAAGATCATGGAGCACAGAAGATCATGGAACACCTCATTCAGCCCATTCCAGGTCCGCTGTGCTGCCGCATGCAGAGCAGATGACATTGCAGCGCTGGCGAAAAAAATGGTCTGCACTGCCGCGCACACACATCATCTTTCACACGCAGCATCTTTCACACGCAACTTTGTCACACACATACAACTACATAGATACATATGTACGTACGTACATACGTACATACATACATACATACATACCGTTTTACCTTCTCGATCTTTCACCACCTCCTTTGTCTTTCCTTCCTTCCTTGTCCCCGCTAAAACCATTGAAGCTCATTATTGGAAGAAGTTGACTTGTGGGGTTATCCGGTCCTTTCATTGTGTTTTTGATGTCGTTAAGTTCGAAAAATGGGGAAGTCTCGCAGAAGAGCTTCCTTTTCAATCTGGCAAATGGACAGATAGACAGACAGACAGACAGAGAGAGAGAGATAGATAGATAGATAGATAGTTACATAGACAGACAGACAGACAGACAGACAGACAGATAGATAGATAGATGGATAGATGGATAGACATATAGATAGATGGATAGATGGATAGACATATAGATAGATAGACAGATAGATGGACAGATAGATAGATAGAAAGATAGATAGATGGACAGATAGACAGATAGACAGATAGATGGACAGATAGACAGATAGACAGACAGACAAATATAGAGAGAGAGAGCTAAAAAAATAGATAGATAGATAGATTGATTGATTGATTGATAGGCAGATAGGCAGATAGATAGAGAGACAGTTTTATCGATAGATAGTTGGATAGATAGACAGATAGATAGAGAGATAGTTGGACAGATAGACAGGTAGACAGATAGATAGATAGATAGATAGTTACATTGATAGATGGATAGATAGATAGATAGACAGACAGGTAGACAGATAGACAGATAGATAGAGAAACGGTTTGATCGATAGATAGCCCGAGAGATACAGAGATATAGATAGATGGCTAGACAGATAGATACAAAGATAGATAGACAGATAGGTAGATAGATAAATAGATAGATGGACACATGGACAGATAGTTAGATACCAAGATAGATAGATAAATCGATGGAAAGATACATAGATAGATAGACAGATTGACAGATAGATAGAGAGACAGTTTGATTGATAGAGAGTCGGAGAGATAGATAGATATAGATAGATGGCTAGACAGATAGATAGATAGATAGATAGATAGATAGACAGACAGACAGGCAGATAGATAGATAGATGGACAGAGAGACAGATAGACAAATAGATAGAGAGACAGCTAGATAAATTGATAGAGAGATAGACAGATAGATACATAGACACATAGACAGATAGTTAGATACCAAGATAGATACATAGACAGATAGATAGACAGATAGACACAGAGAGAGAGAGAGATAGATAGATGGATAGATAGTGAGATACCAAGATAGATAGATAGATAGATAGATTGATAGATTGATAGATAGATAGATAGATGGATAGATAGATGGATAGATGGATAGATATATGGATAGATAGATGGATAGATGGATAGATGGATAGACATATAGATAGGTAGGTTTTTTGATTGATTGATATATAGATAAGATAAGATAAGATACGATAGATTATTAGATAGATAGATAGATAGATAGACAGCTAGATAAATAGATAGAGAGACAGACAGACAGACAGACAGACAGCCAGGCAGGCAGGCAGGCAGACAGACAGACAGACAGAGATAGAGAGAGAGAGAGATTAGATTAGATTAGATTAGAATAGAATAGAATAGATAGATAGATAGATGGATAGGTGGATAGATGGATAGATGGATAGATAGATGGATAGATAGATGGATAGATAGATGGATAGATAGATGGATAGATAGATAGATAGATAGTTACATAGACAGATAGATAGCTAGATAGATAGATAGATGGATGGATAGATGGATAGATGGATAGATGGATAGACATATAGATAGATAGATAGATGGACAGATAGATAGATAGATAGATAGATAGATACATAGAGGAAAGGTTGGTAGGTGGGTAGGTAGTCAGAGAAAGAGAGAGAGAAAGAGAGGAAACCTCAAGCATCTTTCGGTCCATCAGTGGATTCGCTCTGCCATCCCTGATTCACAACAACCAATCTTTCCTATAGGTTTCCTATTTTTGAAACTTCCGCCGCCGCCTTGTGCGGTACTACTGGTACCATTTTATACCGGTACTTATACCGATACCCATACACAAGCAAAGTTATTCGCATGAGTTTCCTGGTGCATCAGGTTGTGGTTGTTACTGGTGTATTCTTGTGTTGCACATCGAATATTGCTGGCTCTTCAGAACAATTGCTGCCAATCTGCACAGATCCTCGCAGATCAGGTTTTTTCGCAGCTGGCACAACCGTGGCCATCGATGGGCAGACCTTCTTTGTAGTCAGCGAGGCGGGGCGGCCGGTTTGCATTGAAACTGCAGCGCCCCGGTGATGTCGTGTGATGATGTGTGATGTAGTCATAGGTCCACAACTGAAAAGGAGAACGGAATGTCCAGACAAACACGGGAAAACTACAGAAAATTAACGTGAAACCAATCCATTTTCAAGGCCCAGATGTGAAGTTCTCAACGAGCGTTTGCCTCGAACGATTTGAATAATTCATGCTCCGTGCCACTGATAGAAGCTGCCAAGGCACGCACAAAATGCCATAAAACCGTTGGGAAATGTTGTTTTTCCATACACGTTCAGACAATTTGACCTCAAGGACATCGCCCAAGGATCAGTAAAGCTGAAGCCGACACTGTAACAGTATGTAGCTGTACCATGCAACAACATCAGAACATCAGGAAGAGATGTCATGTTCAAATCACATTTTCGTCTTGGAGCTGCATGGTTGTTCTTGGTTGCGTTCGTTTGTGTTGGTTGGAAGTGCCTCTCTTTTTCCAGCTTGGCATTGCTCTGGAGCTACTTGCTCTAGGAGAAAGGTTAACAGAATAATTAGTCATTGAAGAGTCAAGTCATCGATGCTTTGCGCTGAACACAAGCCCGGTGCAACATGCGTGCTCACAGCCACCGTGTTCTTACACTGAGGATATGTGGGTTGAAAATCGTGAGAATTTGAAAAACTTGGAACGCAGACATGCACCATCTGCGCAGGTTGACGCAACCGATTCACATTCGAATTTGGTGGAGATCAAGAGCTCCAAGACAGAACAGATCGTGAAGACACCAAGCAAGAATTACTAATGATTTTGGGTTTTGAGTCTCAAACTTTTGTTCCGTTTGTTCGATTTGTTCGATGTGTGGGGAACGGGATCCAGCCACTGGGCCGCTTTTCAACAGTCGTGGTTTCATGAGCCATGTTCATTCATTGCAGTGTTTCTTGGGTTGTTGTTTTTATATAAGTCAGAAAAAGGAGTGAACCCAGCGCCTTTTGTACTGCACCTAAACCGGTCCAGGCATTCAGCGGTGCTCCAAATCGCACTGAATGGCAGTGAGCACATCCTGGGGTGCAAGTTGGATGACAGTCAAACACGGCTTCTCTCTGTCAAGTGGTTCTCGGCTGAGGAGATTCAGCAGGATCACGAAAAGAGTTTCACTCAGGCAGGGCAGCATGTCCGATATATGTTGCGCAAGGTGTCGGATTTCCTGAAGCACAACAAGTCCGATGCCAAACATGAGGAGAAGATGGAACAGGTGGTCTGGAAGTTGACCTTCGATGCCTCCAATGGCAAGCTTCCATCCTTTGAGATAGCCACAGACGTGGAGGTCCTACCGGCAGGCCTAGAGTGAAATTTTGAACGGCTTCGCGATGCAAAAATGTTGGAAGTTTGTGGAGTTGTGACTGCTCATGTCTGGTGGAACCAGGGGCTTCAAAAATGATGTCAGTGCTTTGGGGGCCGTACAGGTTGGATGTTCTGTGCACATTTGTATGCTGCAGACCTGATGTTCAATCTAATAAAGCTGCGGCAATAGAGGTGACTTCAATATAGTAAGATATGATAAGCATGAAGGATAGTCAGGCAACCTTTGTCAGTAAGTATATGTTCTATCTGGGGTCTATGCCGGTGAATTTTGATTAGATTGTATGTAAATTCATTTTCGTAAAGTTGATCAGGTCAGCTGAAGTGATCTCGTCCAGGCCACATTGCAGATTGAGACCAAAGCTGAACTTGATATCATTGCCCAGAAGGACTGGCGTATCTTCTCAAGTGTAACTAACTTATTTGGACATATTTGGACTGACTTAAAACTTAGAACTGAGTGCGTGCTTTGTGCCTTTTGGCCTTGCTAGGACTGATCTGGGTTGGGCATATTGATCAGGTCGTTGTACTTGTTTCAAGCTTTTAAATTTCCTAACTTCCTCTTCCGATGATAGTTTCAACGGCCAAGAGCAAGGGATGGACTACATCAAAATGTCACGGTGGGTGAGAAAAGGCAGTGACCAAAGAGTAAAGACATGTAAAGAAAGTCACTGGGGACAATTGTCAGAGCGATTGTCCGTCAGGACTGGGACAATGAGCAGCAGGACCGATACTTGCGCAATGCATCTGCTGTTCACCACCAAATTTGATCTGTTAACGACCAACCATGAACTATGATCCATGAAGCATCCGCCAGATCATTCAGCGTTTATTCCAAGCCTTATGTTGACCATGAAGCGTTAAATAAACCAGAACTACGAACTGTCAGCAAATAAGCCCTTAACCATGAACCACAAAAGTTGAACCAGTAGTGATTTATAGATAGACTCGTCCAAGGCTTCCTTGCTTCGTGCCTGTGATGACATCGGCATTTGCAGCACGGACGCCCAAAGAGATCGGGGGAAAGTCATGGGATCCAGCAGGTAAACCTGCAAACAGGCAAGAAATGGAGGACGCCATGCAAGAATTTGGGTTAATGATCATGAATCTATCATCTCTGGGACAATTTTGACATTTCTGTTCGCAAAATTCGGGTAATCACCTCACGACTGTTTCAACCCCTCGCAATCGAACTGGAGGATATATCAGCTCTGGGCCAAAGTGGTTCTCTGGTATTCAGTGCTCGAGTCTGTGAGTCCCAAATTATGCTGTTTTGCCTTTTCAGAACCAGGCCTTTCGTGCAACAGAGTTGCTTCACAGCGTTCGTTCAGGTACTTCATTACCAGAAGTATGGCCAACCAAAATGTCAGGCCACAATCACGCGGGAAAACCATCCGTTCGTAATGTGGCTCTACATGCCGTCATACCACCAATGTATATGCCATCAATAGCCATTTCATGACTGTCGAAGAATGACTCTTCATAACCATGCTACCTGATACCTCTGGTCGAATCTCATGTTGCCCAGGTTATGACGATGTCATGCCCAGGTACGGAGGAAAGAAACCCACGTGTGCTTTGTGATTCCAGCTGCTTCGTCAAGTTTTCGGTCGAATCATCGCGTTTTTAGTCTTTGAATGGTTCAATGTTGGCGTTGCCAGGACAACGCAGCTTGACGTTTGGAAACCCAGGGATAGGGTTGTTTAGGCTTTAGATGTCTTTAGGCACTTGAAAAATTGAGCCTATCATTGGGACTCAGTGATACAGTGGCCTGGCCTGGCATAGGATCTTTCACCAAAATAAGGGCAGTTCAAACGTGCTCAAAGAATCTGACTGATCCGCGATCCAGCATCCGGTTATTTCAAAGCCATAGAGCTTTGGGATTCTGTTGCTCTCAGATTCTTCAATTGCACATTACTTATAGTCATTTTCAACGTGACCAAGACACTGGTTGCTATTGGTGGACATCATTCGCCGCTGGCTGCGTTTTGAGGCCTCCACGGCATCCCGTGTGTCTCTCAAATCAGCCTCAACTGGTTGGAGTCCTCAATGGGTCGTTGGACATTTGGGAAGTCGTTGAAGATGTTTTTGGTCTATCAATGAACTTGCCTGGCATTTTCATGCATTAAAGTGTCATTGCATTTCTTTGCCTGCCCATGCTTTGGCTGGAAAGGCACACATTTTAATCCAATCATCGAGTAGTTCGGCAGTTGGAAATCATCCACTGTTCCATACTGAAAGCAGATCATACATCCAACGCGTGAACGTTTGGAAAACCAGGCATGTGCAGCATCTCTTTTCCTGCACTCGTTTCCAACAGGTCCTTTCCTTTCCAGTTTGAGACTGGTTTGACTAGCCATGGCAATGTCTATGCTATCCGCTCTTCTGACACTCTGCAGCTGTGTGTTGTGCTGGATCTTATGCACAAGATGGCTGTCTGTGATTACAACAATTCCAAATGGCCCAGCCAGTTTGCAATGCACTGGTGATGGAGAAAATTGTTTCGCGATTGTCCATTTCAGGGTCCTTCCACAAGCTTGGTTTGTCCTCGTGATTGCAATTTTGCCATTCTGCAAACATCGCCTTCATTTCGGAATGCTGGCTTGCCATGTTTTGTGCGTTTTCGAAGTTGGACTGGTGGTGGCCATAGTCCTGGCTCGGATGCAGGCGCGATCTCCTTTCATGCCCTCGATGGACCTGGAGGCAGCTGTGTTTGACCTTGGCCCCCTCATAGTCAGGCAGAACAACTGGGTAGCTGCGGTGGCGGCTGCAATCACGGAGGTTTTTTTTGCCGTCTTCAAGTGCCAGTGGCACGGGCTTCAAATTGTTGCAGATCCGACTGGGGATTTACTGAAGGAAGTCGGCCGGCTGTCCCAGAGGGAGTTTTGTCAGAACATTGGTTGGGGCCGCAATGTGCGAGGGAAGATTTATGCCCTCACAAAGGACACGGTGTTGGCTGGCTTTGCGCAGGCTTGGGCAGAGGGCGGTGGATTGTGGATCGAAAAACTGGCCATTGAAGGGAGCTTCCGACGCCGCGGGTTGTGTCGCAGATTCTTGGAACTGTTGGCGCAGCACGCTACAGGCGTGTTCCGTTTGGCCAGCCTGCGCACATCGGAGGCTGCTTGGACAGGCTTGGGGTTTGAAACTATTGGCCGCAATTCTGAAGGTTTGAAGTTGATGCAATGCCCCATCAGCGTTTTTTTGCATGGAAGCCCCCCGCAGCAAGAGGAACTGACCTCGAGCCAGCAACGTGAACCAGGGGCAGACGATCTGGAACGCACTCTCTTGCAGTCGCAAAGACGCTGTGAAGAGCTAGAGCGAAAAAGCGTCACCATGGCCCATCAATGTGAAAATCTGGAACGCATGCTTGCACAGTCGCAAAGGGTCGCTGAGGAGGCTCAAGCTCGGGCAGACGATCTGGAACGCACTCTCTTGCAGTCGCAAAGACGGTGTGAAGAGCTAGAGCGAAAAAGCGTCACCATGGCCCATCAATGTGAAAATCTGGAACGCATGCTTGCACAGTCGCAAAGGGTCGCTGAGGAGGCTCAAGCTCGGGCAGACGATCTGGAACACACTCTCTTGCAGTCGCAAAGACGCTGTGAAGAGCTAGAGCGAAAAAGCGTCACCATGGCCCATCAATGTGAAAATTTGGAAGGCATGCTTGCACGGTCGCAAAGGGTCGCTGAGGAGGCTCAAGCTCGGGCAGACGATCTGGAACGCACTCTCTTGCAGTCGCAAAGACGGTGTGAAGAGCTAGAGCGAAAAAGCGTCACCATGCTTGCACAGTCGCAATGGGTCGCTGAGGAGGCTCAAGCTCGGGCAGGGGATTTGGAACGAATGGTCTTACAGTCGCAAAGACGCTGCGAAGATCTAGAGCAAAAAAGTGCCGAAAATCTGGGACACCTCCTTGCACAGACGCGATACTGTGAAGAGCTAGAGCGAAAAAATGTAGCCTTGGCCCACCAGTGCGAAAATCTGGAACATCTGCTTGGGCAGGCGCGAAGTGTTGCTGAAGCAGCTCAATCTCAGGCAGACGCTCTCGAACATATGCTCTTCCAGTCGCAAAGACGCTGTGAAGATCGAGGGCAAAAAAACCTCGCAGTGGCCCAGCAATGTGAAAATCTGGAACATGTGCTTCTGCAAGAAACAACACGACCCGGCTTTGAAGAGGCGCATGCTCAGGCAATTTTCAAGAAATATCTTGACCTCCGGGACTGGACGGCAGAGCAGCTAGTGAGACGAGCAGAATATGCCGAGTTTCAACACTGGTCTTGCTGGCCCGCCGCACACATGTGGGCTTGCTGAGCGTGTGCAGACGGCGCTTCCTTGGAGGAAAAGTCAAACAGTTAGATTGCTTACATGTGGAGTGTTTGATCATGTGCACAGCAAGGATACGACTGCGGAAAGCGTGATGTAATAGTAAATAGTAAACGGTAGTGATTGACCTTCTGTGTGATTGCCAAAAAAAGCTTTTGTAAACAGCTGCTCTCAGTGACTAGCAGAGAATTAGAAAGTTTGACTTCAACAAAGTTGAGTGTTTTTTTTCGCGAAAATGGGGAGACCTTTGTGAGAACTATCCACAACCCTCAGATGCGGCCATGCTATGCCATGCTATGCTTGGTTTCATTTTCAGAGCTGCGACGGCACAACATGCCATCACCTGTCCTTTGATTCTTCTCAGCCAAGATCCTGTCCGAAAGAGGAGTCGCACATCCCTGTGGGTAACTGAGGGGTACAGTCAATGATCACCTGGAGGTTGTTGGAGATATTGCTTGACTGTCAAATGGAGGTTGCTTGGAGATATTGTTGGAGTTCCTTCCAAAGCATGGAGAGACTGTCAAATGTTGAAACAAGAAGTCGAACCGAAGTGGAGTCTCCCCATGCTTTCGAACTTATGGAAAAGTCAGCAGTCGAAAAGTTTGCAGGTCATCCCCGAGAGTTGGATGCTGAAAAGATGAAGCCAGTGGATTACGTCCACCAGTGCTGAGGTGATTCAGCTCTGTGTGAAAGGCGACAAGCAGAATCAGCGTCAAAGGAGAGCGCACTCTCAAAGGCCTGGTGCAGTTGGACCGTGGAGGTTTCGATCAAGCAGAACCTGAGGTCAACTATGATGAGGGAAGGCTAACATGATGTCACAAGCGGAAACCACAAGAGGTGCTGATTCTCACAAGGTCATCTCCAGTTGTCATGGCTGACCAATGGTGATTTCAAGACTGAAGTGGAGCACCTTGCCCACGAATACTCACATTGGCGCTGCCTGGCCGTAGGATATATACCCGACTCGAAGACAAAGTTAGACACCGATGGAACTGATGATGGACGCTAGATACGTGTTTGATGAACTGGTGTAATTCCCGCCATGAACATTCTGCTGTTTTGTCTCGAGTTGAGCAATTCCATCGTTCATATTGCCATGAATGGATACAAAGCCGCAAAAGAACAATAAAGGCCGGTACTTATCTCAGAAGTGAAATTTGCCAAACCCGACAATGAAGGATAGGTTTCTGGGTGTGACCCTTTACAAAAAGCGAGAACACAATGTTTAGCTAAACAAGTTTGACAGCCTCATTGAGTCACCTGACCTTGCGCTACTTTTGGCCATGGATCCGATGGATCCACAGGTTTTCTGCCAGTCTTGAAGCAGCACACCAAGCTGGATATCCAGGAGCAGCGATTGGAGCGTGGGTACGTTTGGGGTTTTAGGTGTACGCTTGCTTCACAACTCATAGGAAATTGATGGAAACCATATCAAACCGATGTGTTTTCCACTGCGTGTGTCATCACTTCAATACCATTTACCTTCACCAGCCAGCAGTTTCAGGGGTCAAGTGCCAATGAGCCGATGGCAGGATGACGACTGCAGACTACTGCTTTCAGCACGACATCGAAGACCTCAGGCCAGAAATGGGGCCTGTCAAAGTGCTGAGTTCTCAATACCTGAGTCATCCTGAGTCAACAGAGTAGCAGAGTGAGGTGAGTTCTGCTCTGAATGACGACTTGGAGTAAATTTTGGCTGTGAAAATGCATTCACCTAAGTGCATCTGGTTTCTCCAAACGATGCATGTTGAAATAAAGCCTTGCAGTAAAGCGTACGGGGAGCAGGATGCCAGTTGTTTGACATGTTTCAATGTTGATGTCAAACAGATATAGCAAGCACATCCGATGGCTCCATTCTCACGGTAAGGTACGTCCCCTTTCAGCCAACGAGTGTCAATATAATGCTTCCTCGACTGCTAAATACGTTGAGATATACATCAAGGATCATCACAGATACTCTCCACATCCAATTCTCATGGAAGAGAGAGCGTGGGCCATCGATGTGCGCTATTGACAAAGTCAGGGCTGACAGGTGCATTGTTTTTTCCTTTGCAACTGTTCTTCAGAGTGGCCCACCCAATTCTGTGCACAGTGTAGCCTCAATCGCGTGTGCAAATTCAAATGTTAACACGCTCAACCCCATCCCATGCTGGCATAGCATCCGCTTTTTCTTGGGAAACCCCCAACCCTATCTACCCGTCATCTTGTTTGCAATGAAGTTCAGACTTGAGGGACCTGTTGACCATGGTGTAGGTTCTTCTTGGCATCCTTGGCTGCGCAACTCGAGAAGAACAAGTGTCAGCTGCCATCTCATCTTCTTCGTTTCTTGGTCGCAAGACTATGTGGCAAAGAAGTCCGAGAAGGATGTTCAAGAGATGTCAAGAGAGAGTGTTGCAAAATTATGATTTGGTGATTGAATCGTTTGAGGCCCTGTATTGCCTGACATTTCTCAGTTGGACTATCCTGGAATACCGATCATTATGTATCTTTGGTGATGTTGCCCAAAGTTCCAAATCTGATTGCAAGGTCCGGTGGCGCCCAGTATCGACCCAATCAAACATAAGTGTCCAACTTTGCAGGTGAGCAGCGGAAAATGGGCTAAGTATCATAAGTCTTCGATACCTTTTTGGAATCTTCACAGAACACAAACATGAAAATCAACAAGTGTGAAACATGGTGCACAAAGGCTTTCAAAGCACCGCGCACATCAGCAGTGGACAGCACAGGGATTACGAATGATGCTATGTGTTACAATATTATCTTGGACTCATGATAATGCACTGTTTGCAATCATTGATTCCATGGCCAGTAATCTCAATACGGCATGCAGTTCAATCAGATCCTTTATTCTGATGGGCAAAACTAGATAATTAAATGTTTAATATCTCCCGCTAGTTGTCCTTGATTTGACAGGACCGTGATCCATGGGTTACTCTGAAGTATAACAAGAGTTGTCAACTGAATTAATAAAGCAAGTCTAGAAATCAGCAACCATCAAGAGATATCACTAAGGATGAAGAAACTTAGCGATGTTTTCACCATGACTCACCATCGGCCAAGGTTGGGCAGAGCAGTACTTCCTGGACCCTGACAGGTTCTATCCAGTGAAGGCACCAGTTCAGCAGCCATTACCGTGAAATGTTGATATTGTCTAATAGCATGTATTCGGTGCTACTATGCATTGAAATTTGATCAGGGCCAGTAAAAACAGCTGATCAATGAGTGCTCAATCACTCATACTTAGTCACCTGATGGTTGATGGATAAGGTGCATGCAGGTTTGATCATAAAGCATTCTAAACTAAACATGTTGTGAACTAATCTGTTGACGATGATCAATGTTGATTACTCCTTATTGACAGTCGCGCATTCTTGGCTCTTTACCAAGGCTTAACGATCAATGGTATACTTGTGAATGATTTGTATGCACTTTGGTGGGATATTGTGTTGAAGGACAATGACAAGAAGACAAAATCAATCGTAGGCTCATACGCAGATTTCATATCAACGACCAGTGTGTTCCCATGGAAAGGCGACACTCACCTTATGTTTACCGCTGCGGGCGGTTCGGTCCCTACGACAGGGAAACGTGGCGTATGTCCATGTTTGAAGGTCGCCCACGTTTTGGAATGTCACCCTGCAGTTGAATTGTTGTGCAAAATTCGCTTCAACATGCACCCATAGCCTAGTACATGAGTTGAATGGGACATCTATGTAAAGTACCGCTGATTATAATGGCAGAAGTTTGTGCCGGTTGTAGTATCCCACCAGAAGCCGCTGATCTTATGGATTATGCCATAGGATGCATGGTGAAAAGTGATTTGGCGCAAGGATTCGGAGGATGCCTGGCAAGTGGCCAAGAAGGATGTGCCTTCAAGTTTGCTCCCCGAGGCCGGGTGAGTCTAGGATGATGATCTTCGAAGACTATTTTAGTGATTCGCTCTGAATGAATACCCAACAAGACTACCGGATCAAACATGTTTATGCTATCTTCCATAAAATCCTAAAATATTGGTATGTGGTATGTGTTTTTCGGATGATGAAAGGCGATGTCGTCACAATGAAAAACTCCAAAGTAGCTGGTCATATCCAGCTGTTGCCGAAACATGGATGGTCCAAAATGTCCAAACCACCTCGCTGCCGAACGTCTTGCGGCTTTGTGGAGGCCTTGCGGCCTCTCCAACCCGGAACCAAGGCGATGATCTCAGAGCAATGGCCAGATTTACCTTGCAGAGTGTCAACAACTTAGCTTAGTCCATCAGGTAGCGGATGGCTTTGATGGTATTCTAACTGGTCATCAAAGTATAGTAAGATAGTAAGATATAGTAAGTCTTACAATAGTCCTTTGATGAGGTGTCACCCCAGGTGTCTCAAGGGTTGCAGAAACAACTTGGGTTCACCCCACCTGCCCGGCGCCCAGCGGCCGAGGCATTCTGATGGGCCAGCGACCGTTTGATGAGGAAAAAATCAGGGAGCTCTCAGCGCATGTGTAGCTGATACTCACCGAGCTGAGCTTTCCAGGTGGATGGGAAATGAAGCTAAAAGATTTTTTACTAGGAAGTGGATCGTAGCAGTTTCGACTGCAGCAGTTTCTGAAAGGCAAAGTTGGTAACTCCAACCATGTCCAAAGCTGCAACAGCCATTTGGCACCCTCACTGTTGAATCATGAGGTTTGTTTGTCCTGTTTGGGCTCAAGAGCATGCTCTTACACATTCACAAAGAGTGATATCCCTGATATCCCTCATGTTCTCAATGCAATCACCAGGGACAAGGCGCCAGCATTCACTGCTCGACAACACAATGAGAAGTTTCAGAAGGGCAGGCTGACACAGTTCGGAAAGAGAAACATCGGTAGCCATTTCGGTTTCACCTGGCTGTAGCCCGCTGTATGGGAGCATCTCTGGGCCAAAGGCATCACAGCAAGACCGTTTGAGACAATTCCAGACACTTTGAAGCTGCAGCTTTGCACCATGTTTGACTTGTTCAACATCCCCTAAGGTTTAAAGTGTATAAAGCATCTATCACTTTCTTTGCTTCCGATTTGGTACCACATTACCAGCCTTCAGTTTGCCAACTGTGCAGGGAGCCAATGCCTTGTCAAGAGGATTATGAAGCCTACATCAAATGTTGCAAAGAATATGCCTGAACCTTGGGATTTGATCATCTTCATTTCCACTTTTGACATAGATATAGAAGGGGTTTGTGCTGGACTAGCTTTGTACAACCAGTTTTTTACTTGAATCCTACATGAACAAGCCTACTTTTCTGCATTCCTGCATTCCTGTTTCACTTAGGAGAATACGCGGGACATGGTGGACTGTGAGACCATCACCTACAAGACATTCGCTCAGTATCTGCGTTTTACAGAGAGAATATTCAGATGATATGAGATGATCAAATTCTGATCATATGGATACCCTCTGGTAAACTAACAGTTTGCTATTGAGAATGGCCATTGAAATAGTCGATTTACCCATTAATAGCATGGTGATTTTCCATAGCTATGTTAAATTACCAGAGGGTATTTTATCTGATCATATGTTGCGGGGCTGCGATCGATTTTTGCAGCCTCTGTATCAAAGACTTTAGAAAGATAGCTCATGGGGGCCTGGGGGTTTCCTGTTTGATCACACGTAGAGAAGGAATTCTCTTGAGTGAGGTTCCGCCAATGCATGGAGAAGCACATGAATCCACCAAAAGTCGAGGCAAAGCTGCAACTTTTTTGTTTCAAGACTTCACCTGGCAGCGTTCGTAAGCTAAGGTAGCAGGTCTAGAAAGTGGAGATTGGGTGGTGCTAATGGTTGGATAGATATGGATGACATCGGGGCACTGCTTGTGGCAGGTTTGCTGGATCAAGTTTGAAGAATCAGTGGTCAGCGGTTCGTTGCTTTGCAACGATTGTTTGTGCATGAGCTGCAGGTAGCTGAGATTTGGTTTTCTTGTGTCAGCCAGGACTCCAGACAAGAAAATTCCAAAGCAAAGTGAGGCTCACTGTTTGCCACGTAACAGCATGGAAAAGCAAATCGTTCTGTCGAGAGGGATACATGTTGCTGTGATCTTCAAAGGCCTTCTAGTCCATTTCAATCAAACCTGTTCCTTCCAGAACGTGATATTCATGGGCAGCTGAACTAGCAGCTGAACAGGCATTTTCAAGACTAGCTGTGATGAGCACTTGAAACGTCTTCTAGACTATGTCAAACTTGCATAGGCCATGACATATCTGACAGATCTAATGATCTAATGTGTTTCAGTATTGCTGAGAGGATTTGATCGCGTTCCAAGGTCACACTCTCAGCAAAATATGTCAAGGTTCATTTTGTGCTGCCAGGAGTGGTGGAAGCAAAGAATATGTTGTGTCAGCTGCAAAGATGTTGCGCTGCAAAGAATGGATGCTGTATGTTTCGTCGATGCTGTGGTGAACAGCACAAGTCTAGCAGATCCCATCGACCAAGATCTGCAGAAACTGCAGTGGCCATCGCTGCATCTCTTGGCTGCATGCCAATTCTGGTGATGAAATGCGGTTCTTGCAACAGCAGACATCGGCTTATCTCATGACTCCCTGGAGTTATCCCTCTTGAACTCACATCATGTTCACACAGGTGTTTGGATGTATCCAGAGTTGTCGCTGTTCGCAGCCAATTTCAGCTTTGAGAGAGACATAGATCAAAGGGGTCCACCAAGCATAGTCCCGGTATAAAACTATTGCCATTCCACCGGTGGTAAACGCGTTTTTTGCTTTTGTCTGCAATATCCACGAAGAAAATCCCATGCGGGCATTTGGAACGCCGCGGAGCCACATCGCAGACCATGCGGTGGAGGAGACAGCACAGCAATTTTCAGTGTTCAAAAAGGCAGAAAGTGCCAGACGAATTCCATGCAGTTGCAAGGTTTTCACTGGTGGATTAATTTGGATCCTGCAAAACTTTCTCTTGCGTGATTCTATTTCGCTCAATATTCACTATCTCACATGCGTCGAGGTTTAAGTATTCTATTTACTTTGAAGAGCAAATCATGCAAGTTTGCTGATGAAATGTCCCAACAAAACAACACAAGAGCGCATGGTTTATAGTAGAAGTTGCCAAAATGCGCAAATGTCTAACATCTCTGCGCCTGAACTTCACCAAGGGTCAAATCAACTGCCAGGACATTCGTTTTCGTCCTGCCTGTTACTGCATTGAGGCCGAAACAGCTCCAGTGTTTCATATTTGCGCTGCCATTGACATTGACCACGGACATCCACGTTTGGCCTGTCAAGTGCTTTGTTAGTCTCTTGGTGTGACTGCTCTCCCCACCTCAAACAGTGTTTTTTGCTGGTCTTTGTAAATCTCCAGCTGTTGTGGGCTGGTCACTGTCCGTATCTCCCCAGCTTCACCAGCTGAGTTGTAGGATCCAGATTTTGGTACCAAGCCTCTGGAGACACAAAAGGCAAAGAGATCAGCTGCGCTTGGAACCTAACCTGGCCTTCTCAGCAGAATTTGGTGAGTTCATGTTTTAAAATATAGATAATATAGATCATATATGATGATATACGATAATATCTTAATATGTTTTAGATAGACATAGAAATATGTAAATTAGCTGCATGGTATTTTGCCTTCAGGTTCGATTTTCTTTGATTACAGGAGTCTGTGTCTGACCTCGAACAAGTTTCGCGGCCACAACTGGTGAAGACTTGTTACACCTGAAGTTGAGTTCCGTGATGGAGAGGTCAAAACTTTCCGCGCTGCCAAGTGAGCAATGGTGCACTTCCCAGCAGACTTTCTACAACTCAAAGAAAACGAAGTGGCTGAGACTAGCTAAGCGCTCTGCAGCGGACCCGCTCTTTCAAGTAGAAGCTAAGCAGCTTTCAGAGTGACATGTCCCGTTTTTGACATGTCAACTGTCCCTGACAGCAGAAGCCTCGCTTTCTGAGTCGACCTTGAGCAGCACTTCTTCATGGGCGAAGCGACAACCAGCGAGGTACACTGAAAACTGAGATGGAGCAACTTGCATGTTTTCGAATCTGTTTTTTTTACATGAAACTCATGAAATGTATCGAATGTTTCGAATACGAAGCACGGTTTTTCTGGACCCAAGAGTTGGACCCAAGAGTTTGACTCATTTGACCATGTTCCAGTTCAAACAAGCGGATTCTGGACCCAAGCCGACTCGTGTCAGCGTCACACTGTGGCACTCGGCAATGGGCTCACAAAGCACGACGAGGCTCAAAAGGAGATCTCTTCGCACGCAGACCTAGTCGTGCACCAACCTAAGGGCATGATTTGTATTCACTTGTTTGCTCCGAGATGTTTGCTGTAGATGGTTCCCTCATGTCGTTCTCATAGCCTGTTCTGTTGCACATCTTTTGGAGTCTACCTTGCATGGCATATTTTGAGGACTGATTGGAATCTCGTTTCACTTCCAAAAGTTTCAATGATAGCCACTTACAGTACAAATGTTCAAAGCTGACAAAGCGCGAAGATAGCTGAAAGTATGTACCTTTCCACTTGCATCGTTGTTCCATGAATGCTGTTGTGAAGTGAGCAGACACAGAACTTGGATGCATTTGCACACTTGGCCATGTTTGATGCATTTCTCATTCAATAGCAATCTAATCCTGATTCTTAACCATTATAAGAATCTATCAGAATCATTAAGGATCTATATATATATCTATATATAGATACTGAACAGATACAATTTCATTGAATGATGAAGGTCACTTGGCTGCTCTATGCTGTGCCATGCTCCCAAGGCTGCCCATGTCTGAAGAGGACCTGGAGATGCAACAGCTCACTGCACAAAGAAAGGCTCAAGAAGCCTTGGGGAAACGATCGGAAAAACCTCGAAAAAACGTCGAAAACCGGTCGTTCAACAGAAAGAATCAGGACAGATTCGACAGATCGGACAGATCGGAGAAGTGCAACGGTTTCCTTCGGTGAGTCAGTGATAAGTCTGTGAGTCTCTTGTGAATATCATCGCTAAAATTGTCATGGGTAAGATATAGTCAGATAAGAAACCACACAGAAGCCACTTGTAGACGGTCGGACATGGTCAAGCAGAATTTGAACAAATCACTGTGACGGGGTGTAACATGGTGTAACAGCTTGTATGTTTTATTTTGCTGCGGCTTGGCTGCTGGGTTCTGCTTGGTTGAAACCCACTCCATGAAGCAGGCTTCAGCATCAATGCCTTTCAGTTTCCGTGGATTCCTGGGCGATTTTGGCTCTGAAGGCACAGTTTGATGCTTGAGCCAGCTGCAGAAGTCCCAAATTAGCCATGCAACGATAAAAAAAGGCACGGTCTTCATCAAGTTGGCAAATGAAAAATGGCACACATGATCAATAATAACTTGCAAAATAGCAAATGATAATGCTTGGAATCACAGTTTCAAAACTTATCCCACTATATTATGGATGACGACAGTCATGTACGAAACTGGTTCAAGAGAAGATACAAACATTCATTGCAAGACCGTAGTGCACACACGGGTTTGATGCAACACAATCTTCACAGTCCGCATGCCCGGCATTTTCTGTCTCAAAGTCCTTCAATTGGATGTGGCAGCAGTCATCAGCAGTCGCATGATTCTAGTTTAGCGCCTTTTGGCCATGAGCGAAGCACCATGAGCGAGGCCCAGTCGATCGATGTAATCGATGTTCTCATGGCTCAGCTGATCCAATCATTCTTGTCGCTTGGGTCTCGTGCTTGTCTCATTCTCGATCAGCCTGTGGGAAGAAAAGATCTCGTGTCCAGTGATCCTCAAAGTTCCTCTTGCAAGGATCTGGCGGATGCCGATGACAAAGATGACAAGGATGACAAGGCTGGGAACTGTTTTTTGAGTGGTTTTTTGAACGATTTCCAGGCTGAAATCCTTGGGTTAGTGTGCTGGGCGGCCTTTGGTTGAGCATGGCTGATGTGGTAGGAAGGTGACCATGAAAAATATTCTTACCATGTCTTCCAGTGTGCAGATAAGGTCGACGTTTGCTTGACTGATCAGACTTTCGGTCCCAAGCAGTTCCCCAATCGTCCCAGACTTGTGTCGCTTTCCAAACTTTCGAAATGCAAAGAGCCATGGCAGCGGTCGCTTTCCGCCTCGCGTGGCTTCTTGTGGTCGACGTTACCCGCATCGCTGCCATTCGAGACATGGAGACATCGGAGACATCGGAGACAGCTTCAGCAGCTTCAGATCTCGTTGAGGCCTTGGAGAACAGGGAAAACCGAGGCTTTTCTGCTGGTCCTCCAGTGGATTTGGACGGAACAGTTGCCAAGAAAGGATGGGAATGCGGAAAGCCGGAGAAGGATGTCCCAAATCGAGAGTTGGTGAAGAATGCCAAGAGAAAGGCCCAGTACTTGATCTACAAATGGCTGAAGAAAGAGGTGTGCCCTCTTCAGCACTCGCAATTTTGGCGCGCCATGCGGCCTTGGGATAACGGCAAACAGGAGCGCGGTGAGCTGTGCAAGTCGACCATCACTGGTGCCTTGGCGGATATCGAAGGATGGCGTGTTTTTTTTTTCCGGTTTGTGCGGTTCAACCGTGTTCAACAACTAGGTCCGGTTCTAGTTCATACTGAAGAAGCATGGAAATACACGAAAGCATTGCTCAGAGGAATGAAAGTGAGTTGAGTTGAAGACAAATCGAAGCGTGGAAAGGAAAAGCAGGGATTGTAAGTAAATTTAAATGTCACTAGGTAACAGATTGTAGCAGTTTCCGATTTTATAAACTATTTACAAACTATTTATGAAACATGTAAAATTTCAAGCACTAAGATGCTGAAGATTCCCTGGGCTGCATGCACTTCAAGTGGGAGTTGGACGAAGGAAACTGCGGATGGCACGATGGCAGGGACCGCCGAGGCCGTCCAAGGATTTTCCCAACCATCAGAGGCGCCTTGGCCGTGGCCGCCCTGGATTCCATGACATCGCTAAAGATAGTTATATGATGTTATATGATGTTGAATATTTTTTTTTGCTGTCGCTCGCTCTTTGATGCATCTGCAGCGGCGCGGCAATGTTCAATGAATTCAAGATACTGTGAATCTGTACTTAGCCCCCGGCATAATCCTTGCCAATGGTGTGTCCGTATGATGACGCTTGCATTGATTGACACAAATTGACAAATGCTTCGGGGATTGGTGGCAAATCGTCCGCTACCTCACAGTTGGCAAAAACGGCCCGAATTGCTGAAGAAATGGCCCGACAGAAAGCTGGCGCATACTCTTTCAGAGTGGAAGTGCGCCATGCTCCTGTGGCATCCTTCCCAACGGCTCTGTGCGTGGGAAGCTCCTTACGAACTCTGTACTTATGCAGAAATGACATCATATCAGGCAAATTCACGCACATGAGTTCAGTAGGTTTGGGAGACTTCGAGCCCATCAGGCCCTGAGCAAATTTCAGTCTTTGCACTCCTGGTAGTTGCATGAGCACTTGGACCAGCGGTAACTTCCATATTGACGCGGATCCTTCCAGATCCGTGGGTTCCGCTGGATGCTCCAGCATTCCGACACTGCCAGCCAGTGCCGTTTCCAAAAGTGCCTCAAGAGAGAAACATAGAAGGCAATTTCCGACGTTGATCTGCATGATCTCCCGGATTGCCAAGCTGCTGTGTCCCCAAAGCTGTTCTTCGTCTCTTAGGACTCGAGGAAGATGTGGTTGGGGTTGGTCAGCTTCCTGCTCATCTGCTTCGGAGTTCACATTTCTCACACGCGACCACGTTTCACATGGCGGACCCGCAAGAAACGCGAGCACATAACGCTCGCGGATTGCATTCATCCACAGCTGCCTCGTGGATGCTTTAGATGCGTTGCCCCACTTGGCGTCGATCACGATGTCAAGGGAGACTACGGTGATGTAGTATGCTTCAGCCGCATGCTTGTCCCGTTCCAAGTAGTATTGGATGTCGCCCAGACGTCGTCTGCCGGCAAAGGCATTCAAAATTATCCGATGGCGTCCAAAACTCTTCGGAACATCTGGTAGCTGCGGTGAGTGCTCCAGTTCGATCTTGAGGGCCCGCAGTGCATCATGGTAATGTTGTATAGTTCTTGGCGTCATACTGTGGGTCGAAGTCTGGCTTCCAAATTGCCAGGTTTCAGGACATCTGAAAGTGGCAAAAATGTCTTGCACTCGCTTCAGTTCAAAACCAAAAACTTGGGCGTCTGCTTCATCAAGGTTGGTCACAAAAAATAGAAAAGTATTCTGTGCCCTTGTCCATGAAATGGCATGATCCTTGATGTGTCCATGAATGGCACTTTGCAAGCTCTGCTGCTCCACGTCGTTATCCTGGAAGTCCGCAAAGAAGTCAACCAGGAAGATGTAGAGCTTGTCATCAATGTCCTGAAAATCTCGAAGGCCTGGGTCAGGGAGGCGCGGACCTGCAGCTTGAAGTGGTGGAAGCATACGGTCATGACTCTGCACCAATGCCTGTTCCGCAAGTGACCCGACACCTGGTTGTTCTGCATGGCGCCCTCCTCGGGAAAGCAGAAGATTCCTGCACGCATGAGAGTAGTACAGGTGCGCCTTCATGCGACCATATGTGTGAAATTCCTTGAGGCATGCGCCACAATTCGTGTCATCAAAAAGGCTTCTCACAATCGATCTCTGCCCATGAACACGGAACATATGTGCTGCCTCGCCTGCCTTGGTCTTGCATCGCAATCTGCACGTCAGACATCCGTAGAAATCTGTCTCTTCTGCCTGATGTTGCTCTGGTTCTTCCCATTGTGCATTGATCAGCCAACCATCGCAATGTTCGTGCAATCGATGGCACATGCGCTGATGAGAGCTGGTGACAATGTGCTGCTTCTTGATCTGCATGTTCTCATGAGTGCAGGCTCGTGTGACTAGTTTTTTCCAATATGAAGGATGGTTGCTGATCAGATCAAACCACTGCTCTGGGTGTTGTCTGGGATCCTTCAAGATGGAGGCTCTTCTCAATTGGTCCCACATCCATATCATGTCATCCTCAATGACCTGTGTCCACTGTCTGTCTGCACATAGAAGATGCCAGATGTCTGGAACACCGCTACGTAGAAGAACAGAGAGATACCGCAATCTGGATCTTCGTAGAAGGGTGGTAGGAGTGGGCAGGGATGATGACGCAATGATCTCCTGGTCCATAATGTGGGCTGCAGGTTTTATCTTAAGCAACCGGCGATACAGTCGAATGATTGCCGCCTCAAATTTGCGCATGGTGCGAAGATCTCCTGCAATCCATGAGTCAGAGCCATACAGCACTTTGGTGAGCACCAAGGTATTGAAGATCTCATGACGTTTTTGTTCTTCTATGCGCTCATTGTGATATAGTAGGCGACGGTGTTGATTGAAAGCTCCATGTCCAATCGCCAATCGCTGCGCTACTTCACGTGCTTGATCACTGGTGTGATGTAGAGCACCGCCCAAGTGACGGTATTCTTTAACCAGTGAAATGGTCTGCATCTGTCTTTCGCAGATCACTGTGAACGTCCCTGCTGCCTGTGGTCCATAGTGTTTGACCTTCATCTTGCGACTGCCAGGGCCATGAAAACATAGCATGAGCTCTGTCTTCCCCTTGCTGAGATTTGGCGACATCAAATGTTGTTCGCACAAGTCCAAAAGGTAACTGATGGCAGGGCCAACAGTTCGTTCAAGACCTTGGGCTGTACGATGTTGGACGCACAGCCATAAATCATCCATCCACGTGGGACCTAAAAAGGGCTTGGTCTCTGTGACTGCTGTCACTGGCGCAAAGAAAGGCGGCCTAGTCATGGGGGGGATCTGTGCAATGAGCTCGTGGTCGATGAGGTAACACTGGAGTCGTTTCAACACCATACTCCATGTGAAGCCAAAGATCACGTCTGCAAATGAGTCCCCTGGACGGGTCCCCAGGCACGTGGCCACCACGTCTTTCTGGTCAGCAAGCCAGAAGTGGGTATTGCTATGAATTGCTCGAAAGCAATTACGCGCTGTAGCGCTGAGGCCAGCATGTTCCAACGCTGTGCCGTTGTCTAAGACTTCATGTAGTTGTTGCATTGAGTCCACAGGCAGCTTCAACTTGTTGAAGACATAGCTCAGCAGCTCGTCTGTGGGTGTGCCTCCCATGGAGATCTCCCTGAGTATGCGATAAAACGCCTCTGTAAGGTCGAGGAAGAGCAGTCCCGCGGACATGTGCTGTTCTCGAGCTCTTCTCAGGAATGCTCTCGCCTGATGCAGGGCGAGCTGCACCGGTACCTTCCTTCGGCCGCCGAGCTGTTGGCCCTATAGATACTTTTCGTATGCATCTGCTTTGTGCTGTCTGATGCAGCGATGGATGACCTTGCCGAGGTGCGACGAAATCAACAGAGACCTAAAGGAATTGACCCTGTATGTCGGGCCTTTTCCCTTGTACGCTGGGACCAGCAAGCCACCTTTGAAGAGGAGTGGTTCCTGTCCATGAAGGACAAGCTTCAACATCTGCGTATAGGTCACCGGCGCAAGGAGCTCTGGATGAAATCTGCATACTTCACCTGGAACTTTGTCAGGGCCCGTAGCTTTCTTGCAAGCAACCCGTCTGCACGCCAGTTCCATGTCCGTCAGCGTCGGCACCTCCTCCATCGACAGTTGGAAGGCTGTTTGGCGGAAAGACTGCAAATTGTCGATCCACTGTGTCCTCAATTGGGCTTCTGTCACTCTGCTGCCTCCTTCCATGTCTCTGAAGAAGTCTACCCATACTGCCAGAGCTTCTGTGGGAAGGGTACATGGCTGATCATCTGCATTGTGGACCATGGGCAGAGTGGCTTTTTTCTGTTTTCTTGGGTTCGTGGGCCCGATGAAAGGTTTCAATTCCTTCAAGATGTCAGCTGCCGCACTATTCTCAGGCAGTTGGCTGAGTCTCTGTTTCAGGAAAGTTGACTTTGATTGTTGTAATTGAGACCTCATCATTTTGCGATATTTGCAGAATCCCAAAAACGCCTTCACCTGGCTGCAACGTAAACTGGTGCCGTAGTTGAAGAACTGCGCCAGATCTGAAGTGGTTGCACTGTGGGTCCATGCTTTGAAGACTTGATGGAGCGCTTCAGTGGCAAGCCTACGTCTGATCTGCTTGTTGATTTGTCTGCATTGAAGTTTTTTCAAACGATACTGCCATACTTCAGGCGTCACATATGGTTTCTTGGCGCTGACAGCTTGTTGTTTACGTAGAGAGCCCATGGAGTGGCGTAGATGTTGAACAAGGTGATCAGCTTGCTGTTCAACGTCAACATGCCAGGGTTCTGGGTGAAAGTGCATCAATCCCTCCTTGATGAGAGGGTCTTTGTAATCAATGTTCATGCCAATGTTCTTGTCATACTTGGGCTTGCGCAAGTGATGTCTCGCTACCCACTGGAGTTGTAGAGTGACTAATTGGTGATCTTCATGTCTTTGTGCAAGATCAAAATCTGAAAGAACCGTTGAATATATATATGTATAGAGAGAGAAAGAGATAGAGAGGGTGTTTAAAAATGTGTACATATAGATGTAGAATTGCACATACATTGGAATGTTGAGTGTTTGGCTGGAAGCGTCGAAGTGTGACCTGCATCTGAGGAAAGGCAACGGTACTTTGCAGTGATATCATGAATGCGACAGTTCTCAAGTCCTACCCCCTTGATCACTGGTATGACAGCGACAACATTGCTTGGTTTCACGTTTGAAAGTCATACCTGTGGTGAAACTTGGTTTCACGTCTTGTGGTGAACCCGCCTTGGCACATCTCGGCACCCTGTCTCCACACTCGATTGATGCGAGGTACAAAATAAGGCTCCGATGTCTTCGTTTTTGTTGTTCTCTGACTACCGATAGCATTGATAGGATCCCCCTCCTGTGCCATGTTTCTGTTTGATCCATGTAATATAATAATATCATTTAGTTATCATGCACAGTTGCATCAAAATCAAAACACATGCACGCACAGGGTGTGTATACGTTGTTTGGTTTTGGAAATGGCATCCTTGCCAAGACTTTTGGCGCAAGGCTGAAGTGAGCAAGGAGGAATTTCTGAAAGACTTCTTTAAGAGCTTCAAGGTTTCAAAGCGGTTTCAAAGCAGCAAGAGAAGCCGCACAAGTCAAGTGCCACACAAAGTTTTATGTCGAGAGATCCAGCGATGTTTCACTGAGCGAGGCACGTGTCGCAGTACCAGGTCATACCAGGAGCTTCTTCACATGTGCCAGGCTGAAGAGCAGAGCATCCGCGATGCATTGGCGTGCGTCAACAGCGAGGCATAGCCTGTCCACATCTGTCCACAAGGTCACAACCAGTTGTAACCTGTGCCAACTGGTGCCGTGTGTCCTCAGGTGCACGAGCAGCTGGATGCCCTTCTGCTGAGGTTGCAGGCGCTGGAGGCAAAGCGGACAACTCGGGACGGTTCGCCAGAAAGGGAAACGCAATGAAATAGAAAATATGTTGTTGTTTCCTAGAGACTCGAGACGGTCCCTTAACATCCCTCAACTACTTTAGGAATCTTGAGCGAATTTTTTTACGACTTTTACACTGCCAGGAGAATTTGGAAGCGCTGCAGCAGTAGGTAGTATGGCAATGTATGGCATGCATTCCGCTGATCATTTCGACTGCTTTGTGGGCCATGCTGTCCTTTTGGTCGAGCAAGTCAGAAATACAGGCCAGCTTCACTCGACAAGCACATGTGCTACCAGCCTACGACGTGCAACTTGCTTTGCATTTCCACCTGGTCTGGCCGTTTTGATGAGACTGTAAGCGCATTCTGGGAGGAATGCTCAAACAGCAAAAGCTGTCATGTTTTCTCTTTTCCGACTGTTTTCCGACTGTTTCATTATTTGTTTGTGTCCCATTTGTGTTTTGCATTGCTTTCAGTTCGAGCTTTTGGAGACAGAACTTTGAGGCAGCAGTACCGCAGCTCTTTGAAGGCAGAGATGCGTGGAATGTCTCTGGATATGTTCGAATTGTTGAATTTTCAGCTGTGCTATGTTTTGGTGATTTTAGTGCAGTCCGATGCATTCCACATCGTTCAGATGCATTCAGCATCATTCAGATGCATTCAGCATCATTCAGCGATGTCATCATTTTTCTTACTGATGTTCACAATGTTACACTGGAATGTTAAAAGATGTTAAAAGAATTGATTGCATTTGAAAAATTGTTCGGTTTCAGGCCTTGACAGAAGAGTTGGCAGCTCGGCGAGAGCAGCTGGCACCCAGGAAGAAGCATCTTGGCGAAACGGTGACGGAAACAAACCGAAATCCATGTGCAAATGTGTAGAAATGATATGAATTTCTTTTCAAAATCCATTGAATTCGACTTCAAGATCTTCAAGCACCAAGCTCAGTTCTGCTTGACTCAAGGGATTCGCTTCTTGCCGATGCTGCAGGTTCAGCTTTAAGCGGAGGAATCCGCCACCAGTGGCCACAACAGGCCACAACCGAACCACTGTGTCGTTTGCTCCGAAGGAGGACTCACAACAAGTACTGAGTAGTTGGACCACGGCCTTTAGAAGGCCGTAGTGTTTTGTAGACATTGGAGGGGTGGGGTGGGGTGGGGTGGGGCATGTATCAACATTCATGTGAACTTGCTGATGAAGGACAGACATGCTACTCTGTGGGTGCTATTGCAAGATCTCTTGAACTTTGCATTCTTACGTCATGCTACGCTGCTACGCTACTGTACGTTCTCTTGAACTTTGCACTCATACGTCATGCTACACTACTGTTTTTTTCTTGAACTTTCCACTCATAAGTCATGCCACGAGCACATCTAACATGATCCATGACACCCCGTTGATCACAAAAAAAACCACGGCCTTCTAAAGGCCGTGCTCCTAGTTACTTACAATCTTAGTACTGTACTCAGTATGTACCCAGTATGACACAGGAAAGCGCCAGCACCCAGTTTTTCGTTTCTTTGCACCGACTCTGCAGCATTCCTTCTCGTTGAGTTTCTATCCCAAGAATGCCAGGGGAAGACAAAGGCTATGTGCTGTCAGCTAGTGCAGGCTCGAAAAAGGGATGATTGAAACGCTTGAAGTTTGAATGCACCTCTGTTTTGACCCAAACCATTTACGTTTTTACGTTTTTTACGTTTTTACGTTTACTGTTTGATGATTTTGATGATTTTGATGTCAGATGTGTCGAGATGTCTCGAGATGGTGTCGATGCTCAGATTCTGATCCATCCAGTGCCTTCCATGGCGAGCGCTTGGATGGCCTGGAGAATCAGCTGGTGATACGGAAGCCTGGTGAATTGGAGGCGCTGATTTGGGCGCAGACACAAATCGAGGAAAGTATAGGAAATTCACATCACATCTATAGATATATATCTCTAGTACGGAGATGTACAGAAATTGTTGGCTGAAAACGTAAACTGTGAGAGGCAAACCGTGGCACCGAACCTGCCAGGGCCGTGATGTTTGGCTCAGCAATCTGGAAGGCTGCCGCATTATTCTCTTGGATCGGAGCCTTTTAAGCAGCAGTTTCTTCATCATTTCGGCGATGTGAAAGTTGTTTCTGTCAGACTTTCTGCGACTTTCTCGAGGTTTTGGATCCAAAGTCCATCACAGCTGTGAACAGGTTTGATTTGGCACATGAGATCCACATCGATGCACTGAGGATTGGCGCGTTGCACGTGCACAAGCTGAAGCGGTGTGAAGTGGTGGTAGCAGCGGACGCTGGGATCAAAAGAGAGGCAGAGAGGTTTGCGCAACACTGCGTAAATCGAAGAGAATAGAATAGGATATATATGATATATGATATAATTTGATTTAACATTGTGAATGCGATTTAGACAGGCGGATATGATATGTTCAATCATACTGATTAAACATGATCAAACTGTATATGGTTGTTACGATGTATATTATTTGCGCGGACTGGAAATGTGTGCCTCCAAGATGAACAGTTGATTGATTTTGTTTTGTTTGACGTTTCACTCTTGGTGAAAAGATCACTTTGTTGATAACGTGAGGCCTGCCACAAGAAGGAATCTTGAACACTTCTAGCCCACACACACACACTGCATAGACGACTGACTTCACTTTCACATTTCTTGATAGATTGAGGATCAGAACAGCCTTGGAGACACTGGTGACCCAAGAAAAATATTTGGAACCCTGTTGGAACGAGAAAAGCCCCTGAAAGTCCATTTGAAGGTTTTACAAGAAACAAACTCTGATTCGACGAATTTTGTTGCATACTTCCAAGAGACGTTGTTTAAGGTTGAAATATGTTGAAATGCCAGCTTCCAGCGCAGAGGTTTCATCTTCTGCAATGATGCACCACTGCAACAGCTGTGTTTTCACCCTGGCAGTCGCTTGTTATCAAAGCAGGGATGGGGCACTGAGAGCCACACTGGCATTCTTGCTGCAACCTACTGTCAGCACACCGTTCGCAAAAGGTTCTCAATGATCCCCTTTGGATATTCAGTTTCTCTCCCAAAACCGTTGTTGTTTCGGTTCTGCATTGATCCAAGCAGAGTTTTCCTTTGCATTTGCTTTGCATTTGCTTTGCATTTGCTTTGCGTTTGCTTTCCATTTGCTTTGCATTTGCTTTGCATTTGCTTTGCGTTTGCTTTGCATTTGCTTTGCATTTGCTTTGCATTTGCTTGCCGCGGTTTTCAACTTCCGTTCAGCCTCGAGGTAAAGCAACTGCGGCTCCACGACTCAGACGCTGTCGCTTTGCATTTGCACAGCTTGTCGCTTGTCGCTGCATATCACAGCAATATCTGGAGTTTTCAATAGTTTTGATGTGTTATGACTCCGTCACTGTTGTACCATCAAGTGACCCAAAAGATTTGCTGGGGAAGTCATTTTCCTGTGCTGTGCAGGGACATTAAATCATACGTGGGAAGCACAAAGTGGGAGGGTGCCAATGTCAGACAGCGAAGTTTCCATTCACCTTCATGTCAAGTCAATGATCCTGGCGAGAAGCACTGTGCTACAGGTCGGGGCCCATCATAGAACACTGTCAGCATGTGGCATTTGCCCCAAATGACTTGCACTGGCCAGAAGGCGGGAACAGGAATAACTACACAGACCATAAAGATCCATAAAGTTTGTAACACTTAAGACTAATTAAAGACATGCTTGAGATTTATTGAATTTATTGGAGTTTGTTTGATCATTTGATCATTGTCACAAATGTTGTCGTTTCTGTCAAGTTTCTGTCTCAGTGCCGGAGCTTCTGCAGCAAGCCTCCTTGGGAGTCGAGGCAACGGAATGATCTCACCGTTTCGGTGAAAAAATGTTGCTTTCATGGCACCTGAATTGAAAACTCAAAAACTTTGTGGAAATGTGGAAGACCATGTCGGAAAGACCATGTCGGAATGCTAAGCTTGGAAAGTTCCACCAGGTGCTAAGCAGTGTTTTGCCATTCGATTGGCAGGCAAGCGCTTGGTCCGAAGTACAGGACTTCAACTGGTTGAAGCGGCAGGCACTGTTTCTTTCAAGTTTAGTGCAGACAAAAAGTAATCATTTTCAGATTCTTTGTGGATGTTCAGCATCAAATTGCCATTGATTTAGTTCAAAGCGTTGCGCGCGTTGCGCGCGTTGCGCTTTCTCCTGGTATTTCGTTCTCAAAGGCGATTTGACCACATTGTGACGCTGCTTTGAGGCCTCCCCCAATTGGCGAGTGGTGCCCAGCGGAAAGCGGCGCCAGAGCTTGGAGTGGCAAAGTGCAGAAGAGGCATTGCAGCGACCGCCGTATCTCTTTGCTGTGCCAACTCTGTAGTACATGTTTTAAATTGCCATGTTCTTTAGTCTCACATTGAGAAGTGAAACTGAAGTTGGAAAAGACACAGAAGTAGAGCACCAAGGAATTTTCGGATGCTTCCAGTGGTCCAGAGAAAGTCTCAAGTAGTCCAAAAACAGGCCACACGGCAATTTTTAGAGACAAGCAGAGAGATCATGCCATGTGATGCCTATTGTCAACCTGTCCATGGTGAATCACATGATAGCTTTGGTGTCTCTTCGGCTTCGTGTTGTTTCCGTTGCAGGTACTGAGACACTTTCAGGATGAGCCTCTTCCTCCAGCACTGCAACTTGTTGTGAAAAAGGCTGTGTCAGCTCCTTCGAACATTTGAAATGTTTCGCCTTTATTTTGTTCAGTTTCTGGTATTTGTAAACGATGAACGTGTTTTGAGGCCAGAGCTAATGCGTCTTGGTTGCACCAACAGCCGCCATTCCGAATCACATGTTTCTCCCGGGGCAGTTCATTGGCCTTCGCTACAATTTAAGTGACATGTAACATGTGAAATCCCACCAGCAAGATATTTCTCTGCATGCTCCAAGGCTTTATGAAAGCTGTTGGGATTCAACAGGCCAGCATTGAAAACTCTGAGAATGCAGCATTTCATCTTTTCTGCATCTCAGTTATCTGCAAATTACCAGCACTGAAAAGACTACAACAAGGCCAAATGAAGCTTAGATCCAAGTGAAAGATCAGGGAAAGACTGCTTCACTTTCCTGGTTGTCTAGGCACGGTTTGAACATGCTTAAACCTAGCATGGTGGCAGACATTTTGCGATTTGATGTTCTGCGCCCAGATGCAACAGTCGATGAGTTCTGATTCGGCTAAGACGGCTGGACAGAAAAAGCTGAGGGCAGAAGAGAGTGCGAGAGATAAGTCAATGAAGATAGTTTGCATGAAGATTCAACCGATTGTGCCAAGTGAGTGCTGTCGTTGTTTTTTGAAAGTAAGCCAGCTTCGCAGCCGTTTGCGTTTCAGATGCCAGCCATAAGAGCTAGGATCCGTAAGATCCACTCCGTTTCCCGCTGGCTGATTTGCTTTGTGATAGCAATCCTGGGACTTGGGGCACGCCTCATGTCGAGCCTAAAACCTGGCAAAGACTTCACAGGCGAATCTGGGCAAATCACATGAGTTGATTCATGTTCAAAAATGTTCAAAACAGATTGACACAGATCGTGCAAAAAGTTACAACAGATCGAGCAGTGATTCAATGATCTCATCAGACACAGATCCACCTATCAGCTGTTGTAGGTGTTGGCGTTGGCGCGTTCATTTTTGATGAGCACGGGCGAGTGGCTCGAAAATTAATGTGACATAATGTGACACTGGAGTCGGGCTGTTTTCGAGTCTTGGCTCCATGGACCCATGGACAGTAGGTTCTTCAAGCTCTTCCAACCTCTTTGTTTCCTCCGCTTTCAGATAGTTCACACCGTCTGGTCATTTGATGTTTGCTTTTTTTACTTGTTGCAGGCATTATGCGTGAATATCACGAAAGGTAGCCTCCTAGCGGGCTACCTTGAGTTTTACTCTGCGAAGCAAAGGGGCGGGCTGGACCCCTTATCCCTGAACGACCAGGAGAAAGGGAACCCTCCCCCCCCCCCCCCCCCCCCTCAAAGGGATCTCTCGCCATATGCCTAGTGAGTCTCTTCACGCAGCAGCCCCTTCGCAGTGTCTCGTCATCATCACCATCATCATCATCATCAACATCATCATCATCATCATCATCATCTTTCGACTTGCCATTCGGATTTTTCGACATCCATTTGCCCCATACCCAGCGGTGCGATGAAAGTGACAGGTTCGAGCATCCATAGGTACCGCAAAAGCGACTTTGGGGTTTGTGCTAACACTGACCGTGTTTTTTTTCCCCGCACGATGCGTGTGTCAGACAATATACCTCCAAATGGCTCTTTAAATAGACTAAGTGCTGATCAACCATGGCAATCGTGGGGTGCCCTCTTTTCGGATCCAGATATCTCCGTTCAGCTATGAATGTCCAGTTTCATGCCCGTCCACGGTTCATGAACCACCCAAGCTGGAGTCACATCACAACGACAATCAGAGCCTCCCCCCCTCCCCCCCCCCAAAAGGATTTCTCGCCATATGCCTGGTGAGTCTCTTCACGCAGCAGCCCCTTCGCAGTGTCTCGTCATCATCACCATCATCATCATCAACATCATCATCATCCTCCTCATCATTATCATCATTCGACTTGAAATTCGGATTTTTCGACATCCATTTTCCAAGTACCCAACGGTGCGATGAAAGTGACAGGTTCGAGCATCCATAGGTACCGCAAAAAGAGACATTGGAGTTTGTGCTAACACTGACCGTGTTTTGTTTTCCCCGCACGATGCGTGTGTCTGACAATGTATACCTCCAAATGGCTATTTAAATGGACTAAGTGATGAGCAACCATGGACATCGTGGGGTGCTCTCTTTTCGGATCCAAATATCTCCGCTCTGCTCTGAATGTCCAGTTCCATGCCCACCCCCAAGTGAACTCTCGTCACATGCCTTGTGCGTCTCTTCACGCAGCAGCCCCTTCGCAGTGTCTCATCATCAGCATCATCATCATCATCGTCATCATCCGCATCATCATCATCATCATCATCATCATCATCTTTCGACTTGCCATTCGGATTTTTCGACATCCATTTGCCCCGTACCCAGCGGTGCGATGAAAGTGACAAGTTCGAGCATCCATAGGTACCGCAAAAGCGACTTTGGGGTTTGTGCTAACACTGACCGCGTTTTTTTTCCCCGCACGATGCGTGTGTCAGACAATATACCTTCAAATGGCTCTTTAAATAGACTAAGTGCTGATCAACCATGGCAATCGTGGGGTGCCCTCTTTTCGGATCCAGATATCTCCGTTCAGCTATGAATGTCCAGTTTCATGCCCGTCCACGGTTCATGAACCACCCAAGCTGGAGTCACATCTCATCGACAATCAGAGTTATAACGTCTGACACAACTACCTTTCGTGTCACCCCTTCTCAAGTTAGTAACGTATAGACAGACAGGCAGACAGACAGATAGATAGAGAATGATAGAGAATGATAGAGTCTGATAGAGAATGATAGAGAATGATAGATAGATAGAGAATGATAGATAGATAGAGAATGATAGATAGATAGAGAATGATAGATAGATAGATAGATAGATAGATAGATAGATAGAGAATGATAGATAGATAGATAGAGAATGATAGATAGAGAATGATAGATAGAGAATGATAGATAGATAGAGATAGATAGAGAAAGATAGAGATAGATAGAGAAAGATAGAGATAGATAGAGATAGATAGAGATAGATAGAGATAGATAGATAGATAGAATGATAGAGAATGATAGAGAATGATAGATAGATAGAGAATGATAGATAGATAGAGAAAGATAGAGATAGATAGAGAAAGATAGAGATAGATAGAGATAGATAGAGATAGATAGAGATAGATAGATAGATAGAATGATAGAGAATGATAGAGAATGATAGATAGATAGAGAATGATAGATAGATAGAGAATGATAGATAGATAGAGAATGATAGATAGATAGAGAATGATAGATAGATAGAGAATGATTGATAGATAGAGAATGATAGATAGATAGAGAATGATAGATAGATAGATAGATAGATAGATAGAGAATGATTGATAGATAGATATATATAGATAGATAGAGAATGATAGATAGATAGAGAATGATAGATAGATAGAGAATGATAGATAGATAGAGAATGATAGATAGATAGAGCATGATAGATAGATAGATAATGATAGATAGATAGTGATAGATAGATAGTGACAGATAGATAGATAGTGGTAGATAATGATAGATAGATAATGATAGATAGATAATGATAGATAGATAATGATAGATAGATAATGATAGATAGATAATGATAGATAGATAGATAGATAGATAGATAGATAGAGAATGATAGATAGATAATGATAGATAGATAATGATAGATAGATAATGATAGATAGATAATGATAGAGAATGATAGATAGATAATGATAGATAATGGTTGATAGACAATGATAGATATATAGTGATAGATAGATAATGATAGATAGGTAAAGATAGATAGATTATGATAGATAGATAATGATAGATAGATAATGATAGATAGATAATGATAGATACATAATGATAGATAGATTAGATCGATAGATAGATTAGATCGATAGATAGAGAATGATAGAGAATGATAGAGAATGATAGAGAATGATAGAGAATGATAGAGAATGATAGGGATTGATAGAGAATGATAGAGAATGATAGAGAATGATAGAAATGATAGAGAATGATAGAGAATGATAGAGAATGATAGAGAATGATAGAGAACGATAGAGAATGATAGAGAATGATAGGGAACGATAGAGAACGATAGAGAATGATAGAGAATGATAGAGAATGATAGAGAATGATAGAGAATGATAGAGAATGATAGAGAATGATAGATAAGGATAGATAGATAGAGATAGAGAGATAGATAGAAAATGATAGATAATGATAGAAATGATAGATAATGAGAGTTAATGATCAATAATGATCGATAATGATCGATAATCATCGATAATCATCGATAATGATCGATAGTGATAGATAATGATAGATCATGATAGATAATGATAGATAGTGATAGAGAATGATAGATATTAACAAATATTGATAGATAATGATAGACATTGTTAGATAATGATAGACATTGATAGATATTGATAGATATTTATAGATATTGATAGATATTGATAGATATTGATAAATATTGATAGATATTGACAGATATTGATAGAGATAGGTAGATATTGATAGACAGATAGATAGATAGATTGATAGATTGATAGATAAATAGATAGATATAGATAGATATAGATAGATAGAGATAGATAGAGAATGATAGAGATAGATAGAGATAGATAGAGATAGATAGAGATAGATAGAGATAGATAGAGATAAATAGAGATAGATAGAGATAGATAGAGATAGATAGAGATAGATAGAGATAGATAGAGAAAGATAGAGATAGATAGAGATAGATAGAGATAGATAGAGATAGATAGAGGTAGAAAGAGATAGATAGAGATAGGTAGAGGTAGATAGAGGTAGATAGAGATAGATAGAGATAGATAGAGATAGATAGAGATAGATAGAGATAGATAGAGATAGATAGAGATAGATAGAGATAGATAGGGATAGATAGAGATAGATAGAGGTAGAAAGAGGTAGAAAGAGATAGATAGAGATAGATAGAGATAGATAGGGGTAGATAGATAGAGATAGATATAGATAGATATAGATATATATAGATACATATAGGTAGATCATGATAGATCATGATAGGTCATGATAGATCATGATAGATCATGATAGATCATGGTAGATCATGATAGATCATGATAGATCATGATAGATATTGATAGATAATGATAGATAATCATAGATAATCATAGATAATCATAAATAATCATAGATAATCATAGATAATGATAGATAATGATAGATAATGATAGGTAATGATAGATAATGATAGATAATGATAGATAATGATAGATAATGATAGATAATGATAGATAATGATAGATAGATAATGATAGATAGATAATGATAGGTAATGATAGATTGACAATGATAGATAGATAGAAAGATAGATAGATAGATAGAAAGATAGATTGATTGATTGATTGATAATGATAGATAATGATAGATAATGTTTGACGATGATAGGTAATGATAGAACATGATAGATAATGATAGATAATGATAGATAATGATAGATAATGATAGATAGATAGATAGATAGATAAATAGATAGATAGATAGATAGATAATGATAGATAGATTGATACTGATAGATAATTATAGATTATGATAGATAATGATAGATAATCATAGGTAATGATAGATAATCATAGATAATGATAGATAATCATAGATAATGATAGATAATCATAGAAAATGATAGATAATGATAGATAATGATAGGCAATGATAGATAGATAATGATACATAGATAATGATACATAATGATTGATAGATACTGATAGATAATGATAGATAGATAGATAGATAGATAATGATAGATAGATGATGATAGATAGATAATGATAGATAGATAATGATAGATAGATAGTGATAGATAGATAGTGATAGATAGATAGTGATAGATAGATCATGATAGATAGATCATGATAGATAGATAATGATAGATAGATAATGATAGATAGATAATGATAGATAGATAATGACAGATTGATAATGATAGATAGATATTGATAGATAATGATTGATAGATCATGATAGATAGATAATGATAGATATAGATAGATAGATAGATAGATTAGATAGATAGATAGATAGATAGTGGTAGATAATGATAGATAGATAATGATACATAATGATAGATAGATAATGATAGATAGATAATGATAGATAGATAAAGATACATAGATAATGATAGATAGATAGATAGACCGATAGACCGATGGACCGATAGACCGGTAGACCGATAGACCGATAGATAGATAGGTAGATAGATAGATAGATAGAATTATAGATAGAGAATGATAGAGAATGATAGAGAATGATAGAGAATGATAGAGAATGATAGAGAATGATAGAGAATGATAGAGAATGATAGATAATGATAGAGAATGATAGAGAATGATAGAGAACGATAGAGAATGATAGAGAATGATAGAGAACGATAGAGAACGATAGAGAATGATAGAGAATGATAGAGAATGATAGAGAATGATAGAGAATGATAGAGAATGATAGAGAATGATAGAGAATGATAGAAAATGATGGATTATGATCGATAATGATCGATAATGATCGATAATGATAGATAATGATAGAAAATGATAGATAATGAGAGTTAATGATCGGTAATGATCGATAATGATCGATAATGATCGATAATGATCGATAATGATCGATAATGATAGATAATGATATATAGTGATAGAGAATGGTAGATAATGATAGATAGATAGATAGATAGATAGAAAGATAGATAGATAATGATAGATAGATAGATAATGATAGATAATGATAGATATTGATAGATATTGATAGATACTGATAGATATTGATAAATATTGATAGATATTGATAGATATTGATAGATATTGATAGATATTGATAGATATTGATAGATATTGATAGAGATAGATCGATAGATAGATAAATCGATAGATAGATAGATAGATAAATAGTTGTTTAGTATGTACATATATATGTATATAATTTATTTATATATATTTTTTATACACATACATATGTATATATATATTCTCAACATACGTTCATTTGAAGATACGTTCAACTCCAGGTGCTGCTGCTAAAACGCAGCAGCTCAGCAAGAACGGCACCAGGCGCCTGGGCCAGGCCTCGCTACAAGCAACCGTGTTACGGTTTACCGTTACGGTTATCACAGGTTGTCAAAAACGGCACAAGGTTCTTGAGTCATTTCTCCAAATTATATGGAAAATATGCCTCAACTTTTCACACGTGGCATAGAAAATCAAAAAGATCTTCCAGCAAAATGGTGGATTGGTACAGGATTGGTGCAATTTGGGTGTTGCATCGTGCTGCATGTGCTGGTTGTGCTGGTCGAAGGCCTGGAGGTGCCGTAGACTTTGGTGAAAGCTGTGAAGCCGCACTGGCGCGAGAGATTAGGCACTGCACATGGCATGGGGCCCATCGGTGCCGGTGACTTCCGGTGTTTCCACATTGCTTTCACTTGCTTTCCTTTCTCATCCTTTCTTATTTTTTCCAATTTTTTCGTTTCCTCTTTCCAGGGAAGAGACGAACCTGGAGATCGCTGAGCCTCAACTGCTCGATGCCAACACCCTACTGCTTCAAACACAATGGTTTCACAATGTTTGATTTGCACGATTCAATGCTGGTTGATGTTTCTTGCTTTTGAAACAGTAGAAGTATGACAGCGTCTCAACTGAAGTCGCTCGGATATTGTGAACCTCGTTTCAATTTCTGGTCCCAGGTCACATCCGAACCATCTGGCGGAAGCCACTGGGTGTCAATAGGCTTGAGATATATTTTTTAATGGGTGGAACTGGAGATTTCCTTCAGTGGTGCAATGAAGAGATGTCTTTCACATTGTGACATCTGCAGTTTCCCTTTCTTTTGCGACAGGCTACACTGCTGAATTGGCACCCGGCTGCCATGCAGAAGATGCCAAGAACATGGAGCCAGTCCAGCCCTCAAAGAGTCCCAACCGAAGAAAACTGATGGAATCCTTTGTGCTGATGATTGATTTCTCGCATTCATTGTCTTTAACTGTACAAAGACTGATGACATTCTCCCATGAATTTCTCGCCAGTCTGATGATTATTTGTGTTGAATTGTCCTGCGTCCTTCAGACTGGCCACAGTTGTCATCAATTGTCATCAAATGTCATAGAAGTCCAAGTAGAGATTGTAGCAATCTGCATTCGTGCAGGAATATAGAGATGGGTCACCTTGCTCCGCCAGGCAAAGCACGATGACATTGGTTTCTTTGATTTGGAGGTGCAGCTTGCAACAAGTTTGAATGTGCAAGATTGGAGCTTTCCATGGTCTCAGAATGCTTCATTGTCTGGTCAAGTTTGACCTTGGAAGGCCTTGCCAACACCGCTAGCAGACTTCACTGCCAATGCCATCCCTGCGCTGCGAGCTATGCGATAAAAAGGAGGAAAAAGGGGTGAAGAGCTCTTGTGAATCCGAAATTGAAAGGATTTGCAAAAAAGATACGGTAAGAAAAGAGAAAGATAGAGAAAGCGTATGCCACCAGAACGTGCCAGGCAGAAGCTGAGACATCCTTGGGACTGCAAGTCCTGCACAGGTGAGCCACAGTCAAGATCATGTCAAGAGGCGGATAAGGTGGTTCAAAGCCGGTCATAGACGGTCAATAGACGGTCGAGGCTTTTACGTCGAACCTTCATGTGCAAAGCCCCTCTAAGCACCTTCCCTCTAGCAAAAAGCAACCTGAATTTCTGTTTTTGTTTTTTGAGCGAAGTTGCACAAGTCTGCACACGCTTCGCTAAGTTTGGACTTTCGTTTGTCTCACAGGCCTTCGCCTGCAGCTTTGCGACTGCTCCACAGCTTGGCACGCCACAGAACGAACTTTGACCACGACATGACTCTGGAAAGACTTGGGAGCAGGACAATGGAAAAAATCTAAAACAAGGTCAGGCAAAAAAATCTAAAATAAGGTCAGGCAAAAGGGTTCTAAAAGGCCCACAAAGTGATCTTTTACTGGAAGGTAGTGCAAGTAGTCTGTGTGCAAAGAATTCACTATGAGACTCATGAAACTTCATGAAACCTTGGATCCTTTGGTCCGTCCAAAGTCTTTCCTCCTCCAAGGCCTGGCTAAGCAAAGAACGACCCGACTTTGATATGGTGCTGAAACTTGAGGACGACCTGACAAATTCAAAAAGACGTACAGAATCTTACAGAATCTTACAGAAGACACAAAAGGTTCAAAATTGAAGTTTATACTTGCTTTATGCTTGGTCTATGCATGGTTTATGCTTCGTATGCTTCCGGTCAGCTTTGGAGAGACTCAAAGTCAAGGACACCAGTGAAGTGCCACTTCCTTTTCTGCTGGAGCAGGCATTTCTTTTCCAAGCGGCAAAGCTTCAGAAGCCATTCCACTTGATTCCACTTGTGGCCGTTTCAGCGCATCCAGATATTGAGCACCTGAGCACCTCAGATTTTTCAGTGCCAGTGATCCCAAACTCTCAAAACTGTGCAAATGCTTTGAGTGCTTCAGGTGTTGATGCAGACAAAAGTGCACAACACAAGGGACCTGCTGTGCGAAGCCCGGGACAAACTCTGATGTCGATAGGGACTCTGCTATGATTAATTCAATCTCTCACTATTTGTTTTCAATTTAGCTTTAGAGCGTTTTGAGCCTCTAAATTTGCTATGTTTGATGAGGCTGGGAAAAATCATTGAGGATTTCCCTTTGACTGTCCCAATCGACGTACAGGAGGCACAAAATAAGAAGCCTGTGACAGCTGTGTGTTGATGTGTGTTGATGTGTTGAGATGTGTTGAGATGTGTTGAGATGTGTGAAGATGTGTTGAGATGTGTGAAGATGTGTGAAGATGTGTGGAGATGTGTGGAGATGTGTTGAGATGTGTTGAGATGTGTTGAGATGTGTTTGAGATGTGTTGAGATGTGTTGAGATGTGTTGAGATGTGTGAAGATGTGTTGAGATGTGTTGTGGGATGTGTTGAGATGTGTTGAGATGTGTTGTGGGATGTGTGAAGATGTGTTGAGATGTGTTGAGATGTGTTGAGATGTGTTGAGATGTGTTGAGATGTGTGAAGATGTGTTGAGATGTGTTGAGATGCGTGAAGATGTGTTGAGATGTGTTGAGATGTGTTGGGATGTGTTGA